>CM068826.1:147064834-147137334 GCA_028554795.2 Sinohyriopsis cumingii
ATTAAATCATATAAATATTCTCGTCAGCAATATACCCAACATTTCAGACTTGGCTCTATTATATTTTATCTGATTTAGGAGCAATTCAGGGATACAACATTGTTACTGCTGTAAATCCTTATAGAAAACCCCATCCATCCATCCATCCATAGCACACACTTCAAACGGACACACACCTACTAATAGTCATGCTTAGTGTATCTGTTATTGTCTTCCAATCTCCATTTTATTCACAGCTTCATCTGCGATATCTCACTTTAACAGATACGTGAAATGTTTGTATCGTTATGGTACAACGTAACTGTCTTGTATAATGTCATCTTGCAATATAAGTGTACTTTGTTTGATATAGACATAGACCAGTCTTCTTGATTAGTTAATAATTATGTTTTCTTATACTCACTGCTATTAATCCACCGATTTAGTTCATAATTAAAGTCCTGGTAAAATTAGCGTGTAATTGGCACGAAATCGACATGGTAAACATGTATTGATATCTCTCTAAATTAGATACTAACGATCTGATAAAGTAATACGAGGTAACAATTAGCATATCTGTCGTTCCATTCCTCTATCTGAAGATCGTTTGGTCATCTCGGTCAAGTGGAGACAAACCTCGGAAATTGTTGTGGGAATAAAAATAAATTTGATGGGTTCGGAGTACAACACATACGTTGCAAGTGAAAAGGCAGTCAATGTTTTGATCGTAACTTCGTCTCCTTTTGTCGCCATATTGTGCTATGTGGATAAAAGTAGTTTTGATTATAGTTCTTAATGGTAGCGAATTAAATTCAAGGTTTCTTTCTCTATTTCAATGAAAAGGCCAAGGATATTCCAAATGCCCATTCCCATCAGCATTTTGGAAAAAAGAATTTACGATACGTCATGTAAATGTTTACGTCAACAATCAACCCATCATTAGTGACGTCGCTTTACTACTTGACAATGCTGGTGTTGAGTAGATGCAAGTTGAAAACTCACTGTAAGTTGATGGACGAATAATCTGTATTTGTGACATGTCCGGGTGTATTTGCCATAGAAGGGTGTGACCGTATCTCAAGCAATACATTCAAAATATTTGTCTGTTTTGCATGTATCTTTTCATTAAGTACAACACATGTCTGAAACAGATAACTCTTATATGACTTGAATTAATGAAGAATTAATATATTTTAAATACAAAAATTTGATTATGTGTAAAAAATATGTCAAACAAAAATATTTTGTTTGCATTCAGAGCTGTTGAATGCAAGCAGTCGGGTTCAAATCTTGATATTTGTTTCACCATGGAGACCATTTCATGCTCTTCAAATTTTGATGGTAATGGAAACATAACTAAACATCCTGAAGTGGTTTAGGATTACATATCAGGTTTCTTTTATTGACAATTCTAACATGAACCCGTTTCTGACATAACAATACATGGAGAAAATTAGGCTTTTATCTTGTACAGTATATACCAAGTTTAGAGGCACATGTCACAAACTGTAACACTCAGTATCCAGCCAGTCGTTGAACGAGACGCACATTACTGTTATACTAGGTCAAGGGGGATTGGCCTGTGAAGATGAGTAAAATTCTGTTGATCTTTCATCATAAATAAATGTTTACATTGTTGCGAAATATTTGCAGTCTCCTGTTACAACACCCAGGGATTATTTGAAATTTCAACACGGTAAACTTGCTTTTATGCGTATAGTCATGATTTTCAACAAGCTTCATAGTTAGATCGATTGTACTATATATATATATATATATATATATATATATATATATATATATATATATATATATATATATATATATATATGTGTGTGTGTGTGTGTGTGTGTGTGTGTGTGTGTGTTCCTCCGTCATTAAAGTAACACAGATTATAATGTTAGAGCGTCCGCTTCATATGCGGGAGGTCGCTAGTTCGAACCTCCGCCGAATCGTACCAAAGACTTATACAAATGGTACTAACAGCTGCCTCGGTAGGCACTCATCATTAGGAGGTTGGTGTTAGGACTGGTCGGCCTGGTGTCAGGATAATGTGCTGGGTGGGACATCATTCTACATGTCTGTGGCATGATGCCCAGTGGTAGACATCACCATCAACTGCCACACTGAATATGACTGAAAAATTGTTAAAGCAACGTTACAATTGCAAAACACACACATACACCACCAAGACCGTGTCATAATAGTGCACAAAACATAAAGAAGGGATACCGAATATACTAACTTATAAGTCAAGTCAAATTCCAAACAAAACAGATTTGCCATCGCATAATGCACCAGCGAATCTAGGTCAGTGAGGTTCGCCAGGAGTAATCAGTAAATAAGTCAGTATCAACCCTTATCTGCTGGGGGGGGGGGGGGGCATAATGCAATGGTAAAGCAAGGTCTATGTTGTTTGCAGTTGTCTTTGATTTATAATTGAGTTTATACATTATATAATTATATGAAACCAGCTTATAATTGATTTTCAATTGTCAAGAATTAAAACCAAGTGAAATATATTGAAAGCAATACTAGAACAGTAATTTAAGTATTAGCAGTATACTGAGAGGTTTTGTAGTGAGAGATCTGTCGTAGCTATGAAATTCAGCATTCTTGTGAGACTTTACAACGACTTGAGAACGAGCTTTTAAACAGAAATGCAGCTCTACAGATGAAAATTTATTTCCTTTTAAAAGAATTAGTGCATAAATTCTGACGTGTTCAAGTATAATTAACCAGCGGTATGGATTTATTGCTGTATATATAACTAAAAAAAACTATCTTGTAATGTAAATAAAGAAGATAAAACAAAATATTGTATTTTAAATACCTCTCTGTGAAGTAAATTGCTTTTCAGTTCACCTGTGTTTTAAGCAAAAAAGGAGAAATATATCTTTCAAGAATTCTTTTGTTGTCAGTCATTCAAATATTTGCATATATTAGCAGCTTTTTATTATTGTGAATACTTACATTAATATTACGTATTTTATCTACATAGGGACCTGAAAATTAAATATTTTTCAGAAGGCTGAAAAAACCTGATATAAATTTAGTATTAAATTGTTTCATTTTTAAAATCCATGCAGGCTCAGGAATATAGAATAGGCCCGATGTGCATGCCATTATATGCGCATGCGTACATGTCGTATGAGGTGACTAAGGGAAGCATGATGAATCAGCTGTTGGTGTGCCATACTCGCAACTGAACTTGTAGTTTATTTTTTAATAAGTTTTATCTATTGGGCATATCTATATTAATGTGTTGTAGCGTAGGCGACACTCCCAAAGTGGTGCCTTTACATTTTTAAAAATAAAGTCCTTTGTGGAAGATACTCCAAATGTAAACATTCTCTAATTTAGATAAAAAGAAAAAAAAGTTTAAAATATGCTAAGTGATTTGCGTACAAAGTCATGCTGACAAAATTGTATGCATACTAGAGCTTTCCCCAAAGCCATTAAACTATGCGCCAAATGAAACGTTGAATTTCATACTCCCAGATTATAGCTAAACCCAAGCATGAAGTCATCTGACATCGGTAAAATAACACTTGTTTGAAAATAAAACCGCTTGAGTCAGAAATATTGATACATGAGTTTTTATACTGAGAACTAACAACGTTCATGGTTGGAGTACATCGCGACCTTGATTTTTCTCTTTGTTTTTGTGTGTATAAATCCAGATTCCATGATATTTATAAGAGTTATTTCAACGTGATTGTCTAAATATCCTTTGAGTAATCTGTTTGATGATAAATCTACTCATAATTGCAGGTAATATGTAAACAGCTGACTTGTAAGAAATAGCTTGTTTGATTAATGCATCAAGTTTTATTATATGCACATAACTATCTCATGTACATTAAATTCCCATACTTATGGCCTCTATGAAATGTGCAGTACTAAAGGGGAACTTGTACAGTGCCTCACCATAATGTGCAGTACTAAAGGGGAACTTGTACAGTGCCTCACCATAATGGGCAGTACTAAAGGGGAACTTGTACAGTGCCTCACCATAATGGGCAGTACTAAAAGGGAACTTGTACAGTGCCTCACCATAATGGGCAGTACTAAAGGGGAACTTGTACAGTGCCTTACCATAATGTGCAGTACTAAAATAATTCGTATAGTGCCATACTATTATGGGCAGTACTAAAAGAGAACTTTTACAGTGCCTTTTTATAATGGGCAGTACAAAAAGAGAACTTCTACAGTGCCTTACAATAATGGGCATTACTAAAAGAACTAGTACAGTGCCTTACTATAATGGGCTGTACTAACAGAACTTAAACAGCGCCTTACTATAATAGGCAGTACTAAAGGGGAACTTGTACAGTGCCTTACTATAATGGGCAGTACTAAAGCGCAACTTGTACAATGCCGTTCTATAATGGGTAATACTAAAGGAGAACTTGTACAGTGCCTTACTATAATGGGTAATACTAAAGGAGAACTTGTACAGTGCCGTTCTATAAAGGGTAATACTAAAGGAGAACTTGTACAGTGCCTTACTAGATAAATGAGCATTAAAATGCTTGATTTCCTGCTGAGAACTAAAATTTACTCGACATTTAGACTGCAAATTGTTATTAATAATTCGTTCAGAGATGACAAATAAAAGCAAAATCAATGCAAACATGATTATTTTAGATACATCATCTTTCGTCTTAAATTATCTAGGTCACCGTGCTCATCCCGTGATTCCGTTGTAGTACTGTGTAAAGGCTATATTTAAACTGTTTTAGTATGAAGTTTTATCCCCGACTAATTCCAAGAAGCACATGAATATGTCATGCAGTATGTACGTGTAACGATCTTGAACTAAAGCACCAATATGGTAGGAACACAAACATTGAGTCCATATTAGTTTTGTCCTTGTAGATTGTGCAAAATTTTGATCTTACCCTTGGGAGTGGCGTTAGTGGGTAATAATGATATTTTGTAAATATAAGATGCATCTTATTTGTCTCTTGCTAATGGATCAGCCCTGTCGATCATGCAGGATGTAACACACACATTATTCAGATGTTTAAGCTAGCTGTCAGGATCTTATGTTTACTGTCTCAAAAGATTAAAAATGTATAATACAGAACGTTATTATATCGCCATGGTGTTTAAAACATTTAAGTGATATTTTGCTGTTATTTTTAAATTATGGACACATTCATATCAAGCACGATGAGGCCAATTTGAAAAATAACATTCTGAAACCTACACGGGTACACATATTGATAACCAACGGGTACACATATTGATGACCAACGGGTACACATATTGATGACCAACGGGTACACATATTGATGATCAAACGGGTACACATATTGATGACCAACGCGTACACATATCGATGACCAAACGGGTACACATATTGATGACCAACGGGTACACATATTGATGACCAAACGGGTACACATATTGATGACCAACATGTACACGTATCGATGACCAATAAAATGTGCATTGTACGTTCAGAATTTATTTTGTTTCAAATAACTGTCATGTGATTCGGGGAATACTATTGTTTCTTAGATTTTATGAAAGCAATGTTCTATTAATGAACTGAAGTGTTTTGTTCCCGTTACATTGTCTGCAGCGACAATATATATCATTACTAACCAAACACAGTCGTCTGTATGGTAAATTAAACTATGTTGAATTAGTCCATTTCTTTGTTCTTTCTATGTGAAAGTGCTTTTCATCTTTCGAAGAAACAAAAAAGAGTCGAAATTGTTTTATAATCATGATCTAGAGGAAGGTATTACATAAATAAAGATGCATATGGTAACATTAAATTAATTCTGACCTTATTAAAGGACTTATCTACTTTAACTCTTACTGACATAATATTTGCTAAGAATACGACATTAGTGGACACCTGTCACTGAAATATGGTTGGACGACTTCGTTAATAAGAAATGTATTGTCTTGCCTGTGAAGGGTAGAAGATAAAGGGGACATAGCATTTTTGACTACTTTTTTTAATATCCGTGACCATTTTTGGAATAATAAATAATTAATCAAAATTTACCTCCAAAATCCGAGTACATACTATTTGGAAGATAATTGCGCGTAATTCATTCCTCGGCATGACACATTTTAATTATCAGCTGTATTTAACAGCACATACAAAAAATTCAAAAGAACTAAAAGGTTTAATGATGATAAAAAGTTTCACTTTTGGATTATCTATCGATATATCGACATCTCTGCTGAAAAATTTCACTTTTGGATTATCTATCGATATATCGACATCTCTGCTGAAAAGTTTCACTTTTGGATTATCTATCGATATGTCGACATCTCTAATGAAAAGTTGCAAAAATTAAAAGAAAATTACAGGTGCTTGGCCTACGAATAGCTTTGTAAATGTGGGTGGGTGGGGGTGCTGCCGTTCCTTAAATTGTGATTTATTAACGTTGGTACGTTCCAAGTACACATACGACTATTGAGACCCCTGTGACAGTCATCGTTTCATGTATTTGTCCTAAATTATTGATCTTGTAAGGCAATGTACAAGAGGACTTGGTTTTATTTTTCAGTGGGTTTTTTTTGATCAAATGAGGAAGTTTTGAAGCGGGAATAAAAGAAGCCAATTGTAGTGTGGATATTTATTTGCTTGTTACAGATCAATATAATAGACCCGCATTAGTTTTCGTATCATCAAAGATCTAGTATTACGCTTACGAGTGCAAATCGTGGTAAATACAAAAGAACCAAGTATATTTATTTGAGTTAAAGTTTGGCATGTACGCCACCGAAATTTACTACAAATATGGAGTCTTGAAATAAAGACATGTTTTCTAATACGAAATGAAGACTTTGTAAACTGATAAGAATTTTACCTGACCGAAATTCTTAACAGCACAAACTATACCTGGCCATTCCCCCATGGTGTAGCAATCGCTTTTAAATGATCTGGTTTAACGTTCAAAAACTTTGAGAATCTTATAGTTCTGATTAAATTATAAACCATGTCTTTAGTATTTCATGGAGTTTACACAGACCTTTTCTGAAGATATTAACATTTGTTTAGTTAACTACTTAATTAATTCAGTTAGTTTAAATAGTTAACTACTTAATTAATTTAATTAGTTTAAATAGTTAACTACTTATACGGTATTATGATCGACTTTAGACAAGAAGACCGGTCATTTTTGTTTCGGGCTTGCAGTGAGTCTTTTGCATAGCGAGTTCTTCACCCTACGTGTTCCTAAAGGAGACACGGTAAGAAACATTGAGTTCAGGAAAAGGGGATTTTGATAGCGAAATGACAATTACGTACAGCAAAGACAACATAGTTATATATATTAAAACTTATTTAAATTACATGCGTGTTTAGATTGCATCAACATTGATTCCATTTTAGCACTATATGAATAAAATAATTCAGAGTTCAATATTTTTGTTTTCTGTTAATACGATTACCTCTAATGGTTAATAGTGCATTGTGCAAGAAGTTTTCGTGGTAAAAGCTGTGGATCTGCCAGGAGCAAACTTTAAATTTACTAAAAGAAAAAATAAATGATATACGGTTTCAAAAGGACAGTTCGAAAGTATTCAAACTGTTCTGAATCAATTGGTTTTGGAATTTTATTGAATAACGTAATTTTCTGTGTATAATGAGCATCACACTGCTAACGGCACGGATTATAGATCTGACGTCGCAAAATGAGCATTCTATTGCCAACTGCGAGGACCAAGATCTGACGTCTGTCAGATAATGCGCTGGAGTGTTAGAATCTGCATTGTTCATTTTACTTTTGTTGGAACCCTGGTTCACTTGGCTTCCTTCGGCTTTAACTGCTTTTAAATATACTCTTTATGATATGGTGCATGAAATGGACCATAATTTCCAATACTTTTGCAGTGTTATTCAAGTATTCTTGGAACGGAACGTTTTGTTGATACTACGTTAATGTCTGCTGTTGCAAATCTAACATATACCGTTACAATGACACTCAGGCACCAATGTGACTGTATCTGGAATTGCAGCTGTGTATTAATGTCGCCTTTGTGACAGTATTTTTAATAGATACCCATGCTCAGATAACATCTTGAACATGACAAATCAAATATTACCGTTGTGAAGGTGATTTGTATCGTCGGAACGTTATAGAGCAACGTTGCAACAACAAAAAATATCGTCGTAACGTTATTTCAATATCATTACAACGAAACAAGGTTTTAAAATACTGTCGCAACGTGATATTTCATCGTTACAACGGCATGAAGTAATGTTGCGTCAACATTATTGAGCTTCGCAATGTTAACTGGCAGGCCGACCAGTCCTAATACTAACTTCTTAATCCTGAATGTCTAGCGAGGCAGTTGTTAGTACAATTTTTATGTCTTTGGTATGTCTCGGCTGGGATTCGAACCCACGACCTCCGAGGCGGACGCTTTTACCACTAGGCCACCGAAACGGTTAGACAGATAGTAGGTCAGCAAACAAAATCTTAATTATGACAAGGACAACTAATAGTTGAAAAATAGACAGCATTATATGATATTGATTTAAACGTTACTCTAACACTTTATTGATTATATCACACCTATGAAATAGCGGCTAAGTGATTGTCCCAACCTGACAAGAACTGGGCTTAAATAACGGGTGTCGAACTTTCGTATGTAGGATTACGCGTCCAACACTTAATCATTGAGGCTAACTACAATATTTGAATTAATCTTGTCCAATACTTTAAGCAATTGAAGATGTTGCAAAGTGAGTGTCGATAAAACTGATCAAATACAAATTATCTTTGAGATAGAGAATACAAAAGTGTCGAGTTGAATGGATACATAACAACAACGAATAATTTACCAAACATGGCGACAAAACATCATCAAAATGCTCATAATTTTCAACTTTCAGTATTCTGTGAGGAGGAATTGTTTCCTGGATAAGCTATGCTCTCATGAAAGATTGTATGTAACATGTCCACTCTTAATCGTTTCGGAATATGTAACATATCCACTCTTAATCGTTTTGGAATATATAACATGTCCACTCTTAATCGTTTCATTGTATATAACATGTCCACTCTTAATCGTTTCGGAATATATAACATGTCCACTCTTAATCTTTTCGGAATATGTAGCATGTCCACTCTTAATCGTTTCATTGTATGTAACATGTCCACTGTTCATCGTTTCGGAATATGTAAGCGAGGACATAATAAATAAAAACCATACTGACATCTTCATGATCACACATATGCTGTGTACCGAAACATGTATAATATCAAACTAATTTCAACGTAAAACTTTCGTCTATGCCATGAGAGTGTGTATACCGTAAATTACGTTAGATGTGATCGCGCGCTCATAAGCTGGTTGGACACGCAGTCTATACTGCAATATTTAATCTTCATAATGTTTTTCACATTAAGACTCTTGAACCACTGAAAATCTTTTGGTCTATGGGTTGTGTCTTTGTTCAGACAAGTCTTGACTTGATCTAAGTAAACTGGAAATTTGCCATCCCATCAAATACAATCAGCACGTCTGAATTTTAAAGTCTGACAATTTATCCATATTACAACATATCCTCTGTTTTTCGAAAGCATTGAAACTGGAGAGAATAACCACAGGAAAGAGCAATCCGAATGAATATATATCCGCAGTACTCTTGTAGGATTCCCCTTTTAAGACTTCAAGTGCTAAACAGGTGTAGTGATCGCCGCAGGACCACTGTCTCGCTCTGCGGGGCAGGAGGTTACTTGCATATGGCCTCTCCTACACTATTGTGTCCACAGCAGCACCTTCACGCGGTGCCCCCTGTTTTAACAGAACCTGCTGTGTGGCGCGACCGAGTACCCGGCGGTATAACTGGGTGGGCAGACTGGGCTCATTAGCCTTGGCAGGCAACCAGTCTAAGAGAAGGGAAACTCTGACCCCAAACCCGGGCAGATGAAGCTCGTTAGCCTTGTCAGGCAGTTCATCTAGGAGAAGGAAACTCTGATTCAAAACCAGCCAAGTCCCATCCATTGGATTATGGCTCCACTGCCTTGTGGATATCTTAGGGAGAAGGAAAGACTACGGGAGTAAACCCAGACAGAAAATCAGGAGTGGAGCCCCTAAGGCGGCAGGGGGTCGACTACGACCTCCTTCCGGCAGCTCCTGCATCCAAACTGGTGCCAAATGTCATGCTCAGCATTCCTTTGGACCCCACCAGCAAGGACGAGAGGGGGATCCTGACGTCTGGGCAGCCCAGGATCTCCATATTCCACGCCCAGGCTTGCGCCCTGGAGAGGACACTCCAGTCTCGCTACTGAGTGAGGAAACAACACGGAAGCTGACAGTTTACGGGTTATAAGTCCCTCCCGATTGGCGTAGGGAAGGGGCGCCACGGGTCAGCTTTGACGGTGGGAGGGATCGTCGTGTCCCACTGGCCAACTATCGCCCGCCTCAAGCCGGGCAGCCCCCGGTCAATAAGGTGTTGACCCGCCATCGTCTGCCTGCTCCAGTGGGTGTCTGGAGCTCAGTGTGTTGTTCAGCATGACAAGCAGACGGTAATTCCACGCCAGACAAAAGAAACAAGAAACCAATAAAGAAGACTCCAGCTCTTCGATTTGCAAGCTGGAATGTGCGCACCATGTGTACATGCATCTCCGACGACCTCAGAGAAGTGGACGACACCAGAAAGACGGCCATCATCGATAGAGAACTCACCAGACTAAATATCAGCATAGTTGCCCTCCAGGAAACCAGGCTCGCCTCTAGTGGCTCCCTCAGAGAGGAAATCTACACCTTCTTCTGGAAGGGTCGAGAACCTGAGGAGCCTCGTCAGCACGGAGTGGGCTTTGCCATCAGAAACAATCTCCTGGCCTCGGTTGAACCTCCCACAGGGGGCACTGAGCTTCTCTTGTCCATCCGCCTCACCACTGCTTCAGGTCCTGTCAACATCATCAGTGTCTACGCCCCAACCCTCACGTCATCAGAAGTCGTGAAGGATCAGTTCTATGGGCAGCTGGACAAAGAGATCAAAGGATGCCCCAAAAATGAACCACTATTCCTCCTCGGCCACTTTAATGCCAGAGTAGGTGCGGACCACGAGTCATGGCCTACCTGCCTCAAATATCATGGCACTGGAAAGACCAACGAAAACGGCCAGAGACTGCTGGAGCTATGCACCTACCATGGCCTGTGCTTCTCAAACACCTTCTTCAAGTGTAAGCCACAACACAAAGTGTCATGGAAACACCCCAGATCTCATCACTGGCACCAACTCGACTTGGTCATCACCAGGCGCTCTGCCCTTAACAGCGTCCTCTCCACCAGAACCTACCACAGTGCAGACTGTGACTCCGACCATGCCCTTATGAGCAGCAGAGTGCGACTACAGCCACACACGCTACACCGCTCAAAACCAAAAGGACGTCCTCGCATAAACACTGCGCAGATGTCAGTCCCTGCCAAGGTGGAGGAGTATGTGTCTGCCCTGAACAAGGCTCTCCAGGACCTGCCTTAGTACGACGCTACAGCCAAGTGGAACGCCATGAAGGGTGCCATCTACAGTACAGCTATGTCAACGTTTGGCAAGAAGGAACGACCCAGCCAGGACTGGTTCAATGCACACCTATCAAGGATGGAACCACAAATCGAGGAGAAACGAAAAGCCTTCATAGCTTACAAAAAATGACCTAATGAACTAACGCTTGCTGTTCTCAGAAGTGCCCGAAGTAACACCCAACGCATTGCTAGACAGTGTGCGAACGAGTACTGGCAACAACTGTGTGAAGGGATCCAGCGCAGTGCCGAGTCCGGACACATCCAAGGTATGTACAGTGGTATCAAGAAGGCTCTAGGCCCTACAGTGAAAGGGGTCGCTCCCCTGAAATCCCTGACGGGAGAGAAGATCACAGACCGTGGGCAACAGATGGCCAGATGGGTGGAGCACTACTCAGAACTATACTCCCGAGAAACGTCAGTCACTGATGCAACCCTCAGCAGCATAAAGAATCTGCCCACCATGGAAGAGCTCGACAAAGTGCCAACCTTAGAAGAGCTCAGCAAAGCAATCGACTGCCTTCCAAACGACAAAGCACCAGGTAGTGACAGCATCCCGTCCGAAGCTATCAAACGTGGAAAACCAGCATTGATTAAACCACTGCACGAGCTACTTTGCCGCTGCTGGGAGGAAGGAGTAGTTCCCCAAGACATGCGTGATGCCACAATTGTGACCCTTTACAAAAACAAGGGCGACCGCAGTGACTGTAATAATTACAGAGGGATCTCGCTCATGAGTATTGTTGGTAAAGTGTACGCCCGCATCATACTCAACAGGCTGCAGTTGCTGGCAGACCGTGATTACCCGGAATCACAGTGCGGCTTCAGAGCAGGCAGGTCGACGACAGACATAATCTTCTCCCTACGACAACTCCAAGAGAAGAGCAGAGAGCAAGGTCAACCACTCTACATGATGTTCATCGACCTCACCAAGGCCTTTGACTTGGTCAGCAGGAAGGGCCTTTTTGAACTTCTGAGTAAGATCGGTTGCCCCCCAAAACTCCTCAGCATGATAATCTCTTTCCATGCAGATATGAAGGGAACAGTCCTGTATGATGGATCCTCCTCAACCTCCTTCCCAATTAACAGTGGTATGAAGCAGAGCTGCGTGCTGGCACCAACACTTTTTGGGATATTCTTCTCCCTGTTCCTGTCCTACGCCTTCGACACGTCCACGGATGGCATATATCTACACACCAGGTCCAACGGGAGGCTGTTCAACCTGCCACGACTGCGCTCAAAGACCAAAGTGAGAGCTGTGCTCATCAGGGAGATGCTTTTTGCAGATGACGCAGCTCTTGTGGCCCACACCGATGAAGCCCTTCAGAGACTGGGAGACCGTTTTGCTGTTGCCTGCACGCAGTTTGGTCTCACCATCAGCTTGGAAAAAACAAATGTGAGCGTGCAAGATACCACCATTGCCCCTTCCATCAAAATCAACTGGGTCACCCTGGAAGCAGTCAACAACTTTACCTAGCTAGGGTCAACCATCAGCAACACTCTCTCGATTGATATGGAGCTGGACAGAAGGCTTGGAAAGGCAAACACCATCATGGCTCGATTAACGAAGAGGGTGTGGGAAAACAACGCGCTGACAGAGCACACCAAGGTCCGAGTCTACCAGGCCTGCGTTCTCAGCACCCTTCTATATGGAAGTGAGACCTGGAGTACCTACATGAGGCAAGAACGCCGGCTCAACTCCTTCCATATACGGTGCCTAAAACGCATCCTGAAAATCAGCTGGCAAGACCATGTTCCACACAGCGAGATCCTGCAGCGTGCAAGTACCCTCAGCATGTACTCCCTGCTAATTAAACGCCGCCTTCGGTGGCTGGGTCACGTCCGACGCATGGAGGATGGAAGGCTGCCAAAGGACATCCTATATGGACAGCTGGCCACTGGCATGAGAAGAGTCGGACGCCCCTCACTCCGTTTCAAAGATGTGTGCAAGAGGGACATGAAGGCATGCAAAATTTCACCCGATGGCTGGGAAGAGCTGGCCGAGGACCGAGGCACCTGGAGACTGATGGTAAACAATGGCATATCAGTCGCTGATGCGAGGAGAGGCCAGTTGGCGGCAGAGAAACGTAAGAGAAAGAAGAACGCAGCAGCAACCATAGTAACGCAGACTTCCCAGTATGTCTGCACCAACTGCAATAGGGACTGTCACTCACGTATAGGCCTGCACAGCCACAACAGACGATGCAACAGAGACAGACAACACCCCAAGGGCGCTATTCGCATGGTCTTTCGAGATCGAGTCGCCAATGATGATGATGATATCCTTGGAAGAAATTAACCTGTCAGTCTAACTTCTCAAGTGTCAGTGACCTGCTATACAGAAAAGGGATATTTGTATTAGTGAAACTGAAGCTTTGTTAGCAAAAAGAATCAACATATTCCATAGATTAGTTCAAAATACCTGATTGAGTTCGGAGTAAAAAAAATTAAAATAAGTGCAAGTGAAATTGCTGTATTGATAAATGCGTGTAGAAATGTGAAATAAATTTCCGTAAAAATAAAATAGAAAGTTCAAAGCCTGCAGCTGATATCTCGCCGTACACAATAGATGAATATAATAAAGCCAAACAACAAGCATGCTAGAGGAATTCACACCTGAATGCAACAATTATCATTTATTCTTATGTGTGCAACAAGACATGTCATAGTACATTTTTTTAAAAAAATACTAACAATAATAAATTCTTTCCGTGTTAGTGCCCCTAGTCAGTGGACCATGTTCCTTGTCTCAAGATAGTCGAAGGCTATGTTCAGTTTTGGTTGGATTGTTAGTCTCTGGTCATCGAGTGAGCCGAAGTCGTGGGCATTGCCCAGAAACGTGAGGTATAGCCACAATGACTGGCAACAACCTTCATAGGTGAAAGCTGGTGTATGGTACATTTGTAAGGCTGATGCTGAGAAACTCGGTCACGAACTATATTACACATTCAGACTCCTGCATACAACATGCCAATATTATTACTAATTTGATTATTATTATTATTATTATTGTTATTATTATTATTATTATTTTTGTTTTTGTTTTTTTTTGTTATTGTTATTATTATTATTATTATTATTATTATTAGTTATAGTATTATTATAAGTAGTAGTTGCTGTTATTGTTATAGTGGTAGCATTAACGGCAGCAGTAGGATTACCAAAAGTGGTAGCATTATTATTAGCAAAAGTTGTAAGTAAATGAAGAGGTACAACTATTGGGAGATAGTGGTGGAGAAGCTGTTTCAGGTAGTCCGCATGTTTCAGTCTTTCCGTTTTCTCACAGATCTTGTACCGTGGATTCTCCATGTCTGTGACACGAGTAAAATTATGTCCATTTCTCTATAAACTTTCGAAGTAGCTGTGCGGACGTGCCAATTGACTTTTGACAAAGTGTCAAGAGTTCCATTTTTCCTTTCTCCTTTTCTTCAACCTGTTGGTTCAGCATATCTCTAGGAACAAACCTGTTTGTGACTTTGTCATTTCCTTTATCTGTTTGCTGCTTAGAAGCAGCATCCAATGCATAAACATGCTAACATTTAATATTTTCAAATATATATATGAAGAAATGGTTTTAATTAGTTTTACGATTTAAGAATTCCATCATTTATTTATTCCTTTAGAAATAGTCATGTAAAATTTTGTAACTTTAACGCTCGTTTGTGTTTTCTTCTTGTTTTGTCTGTGTTTTTTGTTTGCCTTTGATAAAGACTAATTTTGAGTCGAAAGTGATTAGGCTGGTTAGAAACTAGTTTTGTATTATCCGTTGTCAGTTGTTTACATTTATTTTAATCAACCCCTGACACAGGAGATTCCTTGCTGGATCAAATGCCTTTGAAAGGATTGTTATTAGCCATATTTCAAAATCAATGTAATCAGAATGTTGAAGTTAGTTATTCGCTACATCGTGTTTGAAAAACAATTTATTTTCTTCAGTCTAGAACAGTCTGTCTGTCTGTCTGTATGTATGTATGTATGTATTTATGCATGTAATGTTACGTGTCTAGGCTCTTACAAAACGTAACAAGAAAAAGTGAACACAACAAGCTTTGTAAAATTTAACAAATAATTTATTTCCCTAGAAAAACAAGGTAAAAAGGACAAGAGGAACTTACGGTTGTACGAATCAAATCCAAAAATAATCCAAGAATTAAAAAATAGAAGTCCTAGTAACACAAAGTCCTAAATGAAACTGAGTTCGAATGCAAATGCAAACTGGAAGGCGATGACGTATGCTGTGGTCAGCGTCGTACTGATGTGTCAACAGTTCTTTATTGAAGCACAGAAAATAATATTCCAGTTTGAATTCTGTATAAAGTTTGATAGCTCTCTTTGTCCAAGAATTAATTTAGAGCACAGTTATTTCCAGGGAGATCTAATCTCTTGGAAACCAAATAATATGAAGAAAAAATTAATTAGCCCGAAAACTAGTCACAGCATACAACACTCTACTTCTCCAGTGTTATGGCAAGAATGACCATTATTTCTCAAAACAGCAATAATAAATCTTGCTAAAACGTAATACAGATGCTCGGATGTGGGTCGATCCTCTGGATAAACCTAATTGATGCATGCTATTTGATATGTAGGCCAGATATGGCATTGAATCTCCTTTATGATTCTTACTCTGAGAAAAAAAAAGTTGTTTACTAGAAACCATCACTGGTTCTGAATCAAGGTCAGGAACTAGGTCAGCATTACGTACAAAGTTCCTATTATTAATTGTTTAATTTGAAAATAAAGTGAACTAGTCAGAATTAAACTCTATTCTAGTAAATAAAGTTACATTACCATATCATGTAATGGAGTAGAAACAAATAACAAACACAAAATTAAATTAATTCAAATATAAATTAAATTAAATATACATGACACTTCTCCCCATAACGAAAAAGAAAGATTTATATAATAAAGCTGTCGTTTTGCCATATATTAATTATATATGAGTTTAAAAACATAACATAAGAAGAACTTTTATGAATTATACAATGTGTACATGAAATACTATTTCTGTACACGGGAAATGCAGCTGTTGTTAAATTATCGTTTCCTTTGATGTTCCCGATGTCAATATTATATTCCTGTAGCAACAAACTCAACCTTAGTAGGCGTTGACTTTTATTTTTTATCTTGCCGATGAAAGTAAGGGGTTTGTAATCACTAAACACAACAATCGAAGAAGGAGCTGAATTAATGTAAACTTTGAAATGTTGTAATGCCAATCTAAAAGCAAAACATTCCTTCTCGATTGTTGAATAAGTCCTTTGGTACTTATTTAATTTCTTAGCAAAATAGCACACTCGAGGATCAGCACCATTTCAATCTTCTTGAATCAATAATGCACCAACCCTTACATCACTTGCATCAACATTCAGTTTAAATGATTGACTGAAATTTGTAGCTGTAAGAACTGGCGAGCTTTTAAGTATGGCTTTTAACTTAATAAAAGCCTCCTGATATTTTTCATTCCAAAGAAACATGTTTTTCTTACTCAATACATTTGTCAGGGGTTCAGCAATTTTGGAAAAATGGGAATACATTTTCCGATTGTATCCAGCCATACCTAAAAAGTTGTTTTTTACTAACAGGATCAGGGAAGTCAGAGATAGCCTTGACCTTAGCGTCTATAGTTTTAACTTTTCCATGTCCCACGATATGTCCTAGAAATGTTACACAAGTACGGCAGAACTCACGTTTGGATAAAAATAATTGTCAAAGTTGCATCAGTGAGTCTGTGAAAGAATTTCTGAATTGTTGCTAAATGTTCTTTCCAGGTGTCCTTGTAGATGATGACGTCGTCGATTCGTCGATGTAAGCATCACACTTATCTAGACCAGAGGTATTCGTATTCATCAGACGTTGAAAAGTACTTGGCAACCATTTCATCCCAAACGGTATAACTTTATATTGATAAAGTACATCTGGAGTCACGAATGCCGAAATTTCCTTTGCTCTTTCCCTTAATGAAATTTGCCAAAATCCTTTCAGAAGGTCAAATTTGGTGACATACTTGGCATTTCCGATCTTGTCAATAAAGTCATTGATTTTTGGTTATGGAAATGAATCTGTTTTTGTCACACTAAAATAAAAATAAAAAGGTGTTTACTTGTCTCATGATTTCTGAATCAAGGTCGGGAACTAAGTCAGAAATAGAAACAGTGTTTTTATTATTAGGTGTTTATGAAAAGATTCTGGTCAAACTGAATTTTCTGCAAAATATAAAATTCGTAGTAAACTAAATTAGATTACTTTGACATGTAATTAAAATAAAATGATTTTAAAACTTACAAACAATTAAATAAAATCAAATATAAATTAAATCAGACATACGTAACAATAGTAACATAGTTATAATCCTATTGGTCATATTTGCTAGCTAATTATGCTAACAAAACATTAAGGTACCCACGCCCGATTGATCTCATCTACGCTGTTCTTCATACTATTCAGCAGCAGACATACTCTTGATGTAAAAGTATCAGCGTTTCTTTCACTATAAAAACAACAAAAACCATTATAGTGTCGTAAAACTAATGACACAGAGAACAATAATAAAGTAAAGATCAATCAAGCAAACCAAGCATCCGAGGTTTTTCTTAAATTGGTCTTTAAGGTGTGAAAACATCCAGTGAATTAAGTTTGATAGTGTAAAGAAACAATGTTTATGTATTTAAAAATTAATTTGGTAATAAGAAAGACACAGCTTTATTTTTAGACAGAGTATTTGTTTTATCTTAAATTTATAGAACAGTTCATCATGTTGATTTAGAAAAGGAAAGGCAATCAGGATGACATTTTATGCCGAAGAAGCCGATTAGTTTCAACAGCAAAATGATGGACCAGCTATCATGGCTGATATTTGAAACACAACATTGCAATGATTGGTGAGTTGTGTCAAAAGCACAAGAAAGAGCTATTTGTCCAAATAGGTGTCTCAAATGTTTGCAAATAAGCCATGTCTATCATGCGGGGCAATGAATCAGCCATGTCCATCATGCAGGGCTAGTGGATCAGCCCTGTCGACCATGCAGGATGTAACACACACATTATTCAGATGTTTAAACAAGCTGTCAGGATCTTATGTTTACTGTCCAAAAAGATTAAAAAATGTATAACAGAGAACATTATTATATCGTCATGGGTGTTTATAACATTTGGGTGTTATTTTACTGTCATTTTTATAATTATGGACAAATTCATATCAAGCACGATGAGGCCAATTTGAAAAATAACATTCTGAAACCTAGACGCGTACACATATTGATGACCAATAACATATGCATTGTATGTTCAGAATTTATTTTGTTTCAGATAACTGTTATCTGATCTGAGGAATACTATTGTTTCTTAGGTTTTATGAAAGCATGTTCTATTAATGACTTGAAGTGTTTAGTTCCCGTTATATTTTCTGCAGGGATGATTCATTAGTCACTAAACACAGTCGTCTGTATGGTCAATTAAACTATGTTGAATTAATCCATTTCTTTGTTCTTTCTGTGTGAAAGCACTTTTCATCTTTCGAAGAAAAAAAGAGTCGAAATTGTTTTATAATTATAATCTGACAATATTAAATTACTTTTCTACCTTAACTCCTACTAACACAAGATTTGTTGAGAATACGTCATTAGTGGACAAATGTCACTGAAATAGGGTTGGATGACTTCATTAATAAGAAATGTATTGTCTTGCCTGTGAAGGTTAGAAGATAAAGGGGCATCACATTTTTGACTACTTTTTTGTCTGTGACCATTTTTTGGAATATTAAATAATTAATCAAAATTTACCTAAAAAATCCGAGTACAAACTATTTAGAAGATAACTGCGCGTAATTCACTCCTCGGCATGACACATTTTTAATTATCAGCTGTATTTAACAGCACATACAAAAATTCAAAAGAACCAAAAGGTTTAATGATGATGAAAAGTTTCACTTTTGGATTATCTATTGATTTATCGACATCTCTGCTGAAAAGTTTCACTTTTGGATTATCTATCGATATGTCGACATCTCTAAAGAAAAGTTGCAAAAATTAAAAGAAAATCACAGGTGTTTGGCCCACAAATAGTTAAGGAAAAGTGGATGGGTGAGGGTGCTGTCGTTCTTTAAATTGTGATTTGTTAACGAGTACTTTGGTACGTTCCAAGTTGTGAAGTAGCAAATTTTATGTCGATCTAACAAGAATACATTAGCTGAGACCAGACAACCATTAATTAGATTTATGGAGACAAGCGCGTATCATATCGCCATACTACCGTGTACGGTAATGTCCTTTAGAGGGAGAATTCTGTTCCTAATTAAACATTTGTTTATACAGCAGCCAGGCGGACACTTTAGGACGAGGAAAAGTTCATTTTCATGGTAAAGTTGTCACAATTGAGAGAATGC
Source organism: Sinohyriopsis cumingii (assembly GCA_028554795.2). Lineage (NCBI taxonomy): Eukaryota > Metazoa > Mollusca > Bivalvia > Unionida > Unionidae > Sinohyriopsis > Sinohyriopsis cumingii. The sequence goes on from CM068826.1 coordinate 147,084,708, forward strand.
AGAAACTCTGTTACTCAAACTACCAGGGTCAAGTTGACCCTGACTTTGGCGCCTCTGGAAAAAAGGGCGGCAGAGATATTTGATTCTGATTGGTACGCTAAATGAGAGGGCGTGTTCCAACACAACATTTCATAGGTTTTAATATCGCCCGCATCGAATTTTAATCAGTCTAAGCTTTTCCTACAAGAGGAGATCCAAAGGTTATGACTCCGGAAATTTGCAAGAAATTTCCGTAAAACTGTTGTCCAAAAAGGGGACGATTGTCGAAAGGAACCGACGAACTAATTTACCGATTAGGGGGAGGAAAAACGTTGACGGCAAAGGTAGTGTGACAATTCCATGTAATTTGTTGATGCCATATATAATGCCTTGCTGAAGTTATTTATTTGTATCTGCATGAATCTTTTTTTCTACATTCGTGTAATAATTTGCTTTATGAAGTATAACTGTGTTGAGTTTATGCATAGGAAGTTGTACATTAATCTTCTTTAGATAAGTTTGACGAATTGTTTGAATTTGTCGTCTTGTTTGCATAAGAATGATGTTCTAAGAATTTAATGCATTACATTAGTTAATATGATTTCAAGAATCCGTGTGAATTCGCCGAATTTAGAAGATTTCACGTATGATTAAGAATAAGTGTGTATGACGGAAATGATCTAGTAATTGATTGACGTGATGTATCCTATTTATTCGCTGTGTATGTGGTAATGTGTAAGGTCAAGGCGTAACGAATTAGCCATTTGACTAACTAGGGTCATTATAGGACATGTGGAGTCGATTGATAGCCTTAGCGTCTGTTTAGCACTGATAGTGAAATCTGATAACGAGGGAGAATAATGAAGAATTAACCGTTTCATAAATAACGGGAAATTTAGGTTGTCTCTATTTATATTTATTTAAAAGGGAGAAAATAGCTCCAGAGACGTATGAACTAATGAGTGATGTTATTCTGAGACCTATACGGAGAAGCATAGAGAAGAGTGCAGTGAGACATATAATCCTGTGACGCAACCCTGCGACGTGTTAATCTCTGAAGAAGTATTTTGAGAGTGTCCTGAGACGGGTGGTAGAAAGTATCATCCCGAGATCCAAGGGGTCTGAACAGCGACAGAGGAAGCAAAAACAGACTGAGGACGAGCAGGTTATGAAATCATACAAGACGTTGACTTCGATTGTTCACTCGATCTTATGATGAACTAAATCTATCAGTAACAGATTGGCTATCTTATTTAAATCTATTTGCGTTTTCTTTGTATTTCGGTGAAAGTTAAATTTCTAAAAGCAGAGTACACTCCTGATGTAATGAACTTTCACAGTGTTTGTATGTAATTTATTAAATTGTTTGTTTATATGTACGGGGGCTCGTGTTGGTTTGTTCTATATACCTGCTCAGATCTCTATCTATTCCACCTATAAGTTTCACCACTTATATTTCTATTTACTCGAACCGGGCAATAACATCGAAGGCGGTCAACCCCTAGATAACGAAAACCAAATACGGAGGGACATTCACTCCCCCCGTGTAACACAAGTACACATAAGACTATTCAGACCCCTATGACAGTCATCGTCTCGTGTATTTGTATTGAAGTATTGATCTTGTAAGGCAATGTACAAGACGACTTGGTTTTATTGTTCAGTGTTTTTTTTGAGCAAATGAGGAAGTCTTGAAGCGGGAATAAAAGAAGCCATTTGGAGTGTGGACATTTATTTGCTTATTAAAGATCAATATAATAGACCCGCATAAGTTTTCGTATTATCAAAGATCTAGTATTACGCTTACGAGTGCAAATCTTGGTAAATACAAAAGAGCCAAGTATATTTATTTGAGTTAAAGTTTGGCATGTACGCCACCGAAATTTACTATACAAATATGGAGTCTTGAAATAAAGACATGTTTTCTAATACGAAATGAAGACTTTGTAAACTGATACGAATTTTACCTAACGGAAATTCTTAACAGCACAAATTATACCTGGCCCTTCCCCGATGGTGTAGCAATCGCTTTTAAATGATCTGGTTTAACGTTCGAAAACGTTGAGAATCTTATAGTTCTGATTAAATTATAAACCATGTCTTTAGTATTTCATGGAGTTTACACAGACCATTTCTGAAGATATTAACATTTGTTTAGTTAACTACTTAATTAATTTAGTTAGTTTAAATAGTTAACTAGTTTAACGGTATTATCCATTACGATCGACTTTAGACAAGAAGACCGGTCATTTTTGTTTCGGGGCTTGCAGTGAGTCTTTTGCATTGCGAGTTCTTCACCCTACGTCTTCCTAAAGGAGACACGGTAAGAAACACTGAGTTCAGGAAAAGGGGATTTTGATAGTAAACTGACAATCACTTACACTAAAGGCAACTTGGTTATATATAGTAAAACGTATTTAAATTACGTACGTGTATAGATTGCATCAACATTCGTTCCGCTTTAGCACTGGAATGTTAGAAAATGCACTGTTTATTTTACTTTTGTTGGCACCCTGGTTCACTCGGCTTCCTTCGGCTTTTAGCTGCTTTTAGATATATCGCCATGCTCTTTATGATATGGTGCATGAAATGGACCATAATTTCCAATACTTTTGCAGTGTTTTCCAAGTATTCTTGGAACGGAACGTTTTGTTGATACTACGGTAATATCTGCTGATGCAAATCTAATATATACCGTTACAATGACACTCAGGTACCAATGTGACTGTATCTGGAATTGCAGCTGTGTATTAATGTCGCCTTTGTGACGGTATTTTTAAAAGATACCCATTCTCAGATAACATCTTGAACATGACAAATCAAATATTACCGTTGTGAAGGTAATTTGTATCGTCGGAACGTTATAGAGTAACGTTGCAACAACTCAAAATATCGTCGCAACGTTATTTCAATATCATTATAACGAAACCACTGTTTAAAATACTATTGCAACGTGATATTTCATTGCTACAACGGCATGAAGTACTCTTGCTTAAACATAATTGAGATTTGCAATGAGAATTGGATACACACATTACTGTTACATCGATACCGTTCAAGCAGTACACATAGTTTTGTCTCCTTTTTTGGTACACCATGCTAGGCAGATATTACGCGTGATTTGGATTTTTAAAGGAGCTTCAACAATTTTTCAGTCATATCGCTACGATGTCTGCAGTGCGGCAGTTTATGGTGATGTCTTGCCGCAGATATGTAGCATGATGTCCCACCCAGTCGCATTATCCTGATACCAGGCCGACTAGTCCTATAACTAAGCTCTTAATGCTGAGAGTCTAGCGAGGCAGTTGTTAGTACCAGTTTTATGTCTTTGGTATGTCTCGGCTGAGAGTCGAACCCTCGACCTCCCGCATCCGAGGCGGACGCTCTAACCACTAGGCCACCGGAACGGTTAGACAGATAGTAGGTCAGCAAACAAAATCTTTATTCTGACAAGCACCACTAATAGTTGAAAAATAGACGGGATTATATGATATTGATTTAAACGTTACTTTAACACTTTATTGATTATATCACACCTATGAAACAGCGGCTAAGTGATTGTCCCAACCTGACAAGAACTGGGCTTAAATAACGGGCGTCCAACTTTCGCATGTAGGATTACGCGTCCAACACTTAATCACTGAGGCTAAGAAGTATAAATCATGCAGACAAAGTGAAAACAGAACATGAAGGTATCGATTTATTTCACGACAAAATTGATAATACCTGTCCTAAATGTATTGAAACATATGACTTAAACGATACTTTAAGTATGTCATCTATTTGTCAATGTCGCGAGGTACTAGTAGCTGCAATATTAGAATTAATCTTTTCCAATACCTTAAGCGATGAAAGATGCTCATAGATCTACTGTAATAGTTGTTGCAAAGTGAGTGTCGATAAAACTGTGACCAAATATAAATTATCTTTGGGATAGAGTATACAAAAGTGTCGAGTTGAATGGATATATAACAACAATAATTTACCAAACATGGCGACAAAACCTTATCAAAAGGTTAATAATTTTCAACTTTCAGTATTCTGCGAGGAGGAATTGTTTCCTGTATAAGCCATGCTCTCATGAAAGATTGTATGTAACATGTCCACTCTTAATCGTTTCGGAATATGTAAGCGAGGACCTAATAAATCAAAACCATAATGACATCTTCATGAAAACACTCTTGCTGTGCACCGAAATATGTATGATGCCAATTAATTTCAACGTAAAATTTTAATCTATGCCCGTGAGAGAGTGTACCGTAAATTGTGATAGATGTGATCGTGCGCTCTTAAGCTCTTTGGACACGAAGTCTATACTGCAATATTTAATCTTCATATTTTTTTTTCACATCAAGACTCTTGAACCACTGAACATCTTTTGGTCTATAGGTTGTGTCTTTGTTCAGACAAGTCTCTATTAGATCTAAGCAAACTGGAAATTTGCTATCCCTTCCAATATAATCACCGCGTCTGAATTTTGAAGTCTGACAATTTATTCATATTCCACATCCTCTGCTTTTTCAAAAGCAATGAAACTGGGGAGAATAATCTCGGGATAATCTCGGGAAAGAGCAATCCGAAAGAATATATATCTGCAGTAATCTTTTAGGATTCCCCGTTTAAGACTTCCCGTGCTAAACAGAAGAAATTGCATACACTGTTGTGCTACATTTCAATTTGACAGCTGCTATCCTTGGAAGAAATTAACCGGTCATTCTAACTTCTCCAGTGTCAGTGACCTGTTATACAGAACAGGGATATTTGTATTAGTGTCTGTTATACAGAACAGGGATATTTGTATTAGTGTCAGTTATACAGAACAGGGATATTTGTATTAGTGACCTGCTATACAGAACAGGGATATTTGTATTAGTGACCTGCTATACAGAACAGGTATATTTGTATTAGTGACCTGTTATACAGAACAGGGATATTTGTATTAGTGAAACTGAAGCTTTGTCAGCAAAAAGAATCAACATATTCCATAGATTAGTTCAAAATATCTGATTGAGTTCGGAGTAAAAAAAATTCAAATAATTGTAAGTGAAATTGCTGTATTGATAAATGCGTGCATAAATGTTAAATAAATTTCCGTAAAAATAAAATAGAAAGTTCAAAGCCTGTAGTTGATATCTCCCCGTACACAATAGAGGAATAGAATAAAACCAAACAACAAACATGCTAGAGGAATTCACACACGAATACAACAATTATCATTTATTCTTAAATGTGTGCAACAGGACAGTCATAGTACGTATTTTTAAATACTAAGAATAATAAATTCTTTCCGTGTTAGTCCCCCTAGTCAGTGTTCTTTGTCTGAAAATAATCGAAGGCTATGTTCAGTTTCGGTTGGATTGTTAGTCTCTGGTCATCGAGTGAGCCGAAGTCGTGGGCATTGTCCAGGAATGTGAGGTATAGCCACAGTGACTGGCAACAACCCTCATAGGTGAAAGCTGGTGTATGGTACATTTGTAAGGCTGATGCTGAGAAACTCTGTCACGAACTATGTTCCACATTCAGACTCTGCATACAACATGCCAATAATATTATTAATTTCATTATTATTATTATTATTGTTATTATTATTATTATTATTATTAGCAGTAGTAGTAGTAGTAGTAGAAGAAGTAGTTGATGTTGTTGTTATAGTGGTAGCATCAACGGCAGGAGTAGGATTACCAAAAGTTGTTGCATTATTATTAGCAAAAGTTGTAAGTAAATGAAGAGGTACAAATGTCAGGAGATAGTGGTGGAGAAGCTGTTTCAGGTAGTCCGCATGTTTCTGTCTTTCCGTTTTCTCACAGATATGGTACCGTTGAATCTCCATGTCTGTGATACGAGTAAAATTAGGCCCATTTCTCTATAAACTTTCGAAGTAGCTGTGGGTACGTGACAATTTACTTTTGACAAAGTGTCAAGAGTTTCATTTTTCCTTTCTCCTTTTCTTCAAGCTGTTGGTTCAGCATATCTCTTGGAACAAACCTGATTGTGACTTTGTCATTTCGTTTATCTTTTTGCTGCTTAGAAGCAGCATCCAATCAATAAACATGCTAACATTTAATATTTTCACACACACACACACACATACACACACATATATATATATATATATATATATATATATATATATATATATATATATATATATATATATATATATATAAATTGTTTTAATTAGTTTTGTGACTTAAGAATTCCATCATTTATTTATTCCGGTAGAAACAGTGATGTAAAATTTTGTAACTTTAACGCTCGTGTGTGTTGTCTTCTTGTTTTGTCTGTGTTTGTGTTTGCCTTTGAAAAAGACTAATTTTGAGTCGAAAGTGATTAGGCTGGTTAAAAACTAGTTTTTATATTATCCGTTGTCAGTTTTTTGCATTAATCAACCCCTGACACAGGCGATACCTTGCTGGATCAAATGCCTTTGAAAGGACTCTTATTTGCCATATTTCAAAATCAATGTAATCAGAATGTTGAAGCTAGTTATTAGCTTCATCGTGTTTGAAAAACACTTTTCTTAAGTCGAGAACAGTCTGTATATCTGTCTGTCTGTCTGCCTGCCTGCCTGCATGCATGCATGTATGTATGTATGTATGTATGTATGTATGTATGTATGTATGTATGTATGTATGTATGTACGTACGTACGTGTCTAAGCTCTTACAAAACGTAACAAGAAAAAAGTGAACACAACAAGCTTTGCTATATTTAACAAATAGATTATTTCCCTAGAAAAACAAGGTAAAAAGGACGAAAAGAACTTACGGTTTTACGAATCAAATCCATAAATAATCCAAGAATTAAAAAATAGAAGTCCCAGTAATACAAAGTGCTAAATGAAACTGAGTTCGAATCCCAATGAAATGCAGATTGGAAGGCGATGACGTATGCTGTGGTCAGCGTCGTACTGATGTGTCAACAGTTCTCTGTTGAAGCTCAGAAAATAATATTCCAGTTTGAATTCTGTATAAATTTTGATAGCTCTCTTTGTCCAAGAATTAATTTAGAGCACAAGTATTTCCAGGGAGAACTAAACTCTTGGAATCCAAATAATATGAAGAACAAAATAATTAGCCCGACAACTAGTCACAGCATACAACACTTGACTTCTCCAGTGTTCTGACAAGAATGACCGTTATTTCTCAAATCAGCAATAATAAATCTAGCTAAAACGCAATACAGATGTTCGGATGTGGGTCGATCCTCTAGATAAACCTAATTGATACATGTTATTTGACATGTAGGCCAGATATGGCATTTAATCTCCTTAATTATTCTTGCTCTGAGAGAAAAGAGAAGTTGTTAACTAGAAACCATGACTGATTCTGAATCAAGGTTTCTATTAATAATTGTTCAATTTGAAAATAAAGTAAACTAGTCAGAATTAAACTATATTCTAGTGAATAAAGTTTCATTACAATAGCGTGTAATGGAGTAAAAACAAATAACAAACACAAAATTAAATTAATTCAAATACAAATTAAATTAAATATACATAATACTTCCCCCCCCCCCATAAAGAAAAAGAAAGATTTATATAATCAAGCTGTCGTATTGTAATATATATTTATTATATATGAGTTTAAAAACATAACCTTAGAAGAACTCTTGTGAATTATACAAAGTGTACATGAAGTACTATTTCTGTACACGGGAAAATGCAGCTGCTATTAAATTGTCGTTTCCGTTGCTGTGCCGGATGTCAATATTATATTCCTGTAGCAGCAAACTCCACTTTAGTAGTCTTTGACTTTTATTTTTGATCTTGCCGATGCAAGTAAATGGTTTGTGATTGCTAAACACCACAATCGAAGAAGGAGCTGAATTAATGTAAACTTTGAAATGTTGTAATGCCAATCTAAAAGCAAAACATTCCTTCTCGATTGTTGAATAAGTCCTTTGGTACTTATTTAATTTCTTAGAAAAATAGCACACTCGAGGATCAGCACCATTTTTATCTTCTTGAATCAATAATACTCCAACCCTAACATCACTTGCATCAGCAGACAGTTTGAATGACAGACTGAAATTTGTAGTTCTAAGAACTGGTGCGTTTTTAAGTATGGCTTTTAACTTATCAAAAGCCTCCTGATATTTTTCATTCCAAAGAAACATGTTTTCCTTACTCAATACATTTGTCAGGGGTTCAGCAATTTTGGAAAAATGGGAACACATTTTCCGATTGTATTCAGCCATACCTAAAAAGCTGCTTTTTACTGACAGGAACAGGGAAGTCAGATATAGCCTTGACCTTAGCGTCTATAGTTTTAACTTTTCCATGTCCCACGATATGTCCTAGAAATGTTACACAAGTACGGCAGAACTCACGTTTGGATAAATTAATCGTCAAATTGCATCAGTGAGTCTTTCAAAGAATTTCCGTATTGTTGCTAAATGTTCTTTCCACGTGTCCTTGTAAATGATGACGTCGTCGATGTAAGTATCACACTTATCTAGACCAGAGGTATTCATATTCATCAGACGTTGAAAAGTACTTGGCAACCATTTCATCCCAAATGGTATTACTTTATATTGATAAAGTACATCTGGAGTCACGAATGCCAAAATTTCCTTTGCTCTTTCCCTTAATGAAATTTGCCAAAATCCTTTCAGAAGGTCAAATTTGGTGACATACTTGGCATTTCCGATCTTGTCAATAAAGTCACTGATTCTTGGTTATAGAAATGAATCTGTTTTTGTCACACTAAAATAAAAATAAAAAGGTGTTTACTTGTCTCATGATTTCTGAATCAAGGTCGGGAACTAAGTCAGAATAGAAACAGTGTTTCTATTATTAGGTGTTTATGAAAAGAGTCAAGTCAAGCTGAATTTTCTGCAAAATATCAAATTCCTAGTAAACTAAATTACATTACTTTGATATGTAATTAAAATAAAATGATTTTAAAACTTACAAACAATTAAATAAAATCAAATATAAATTAAATCAAATATACGCAGCAATAGTAACATAGCTATAATCCTATAATGTTGGTCATATTTGCTAGCTAATTATGTTAACAAAACAGATTAAGGTACTCACGTCCGATTGGTCTCATCTACGCTGTTCGTCATACTATTCAGCAGCAGACATGATCATCATGTAAAAGTATCAGCGTTTCTTTCACTATAAAAACAACGAAAACCATTACAGTGTTGTTAAAGTAATGATACAGAGAGCAATATTAAAGTAAAGATCAATCAAGCAAACAAAGCATCTGATGTTTTTCTTAAATTGTCCTTTAAGGTGTGAAAACATCCAGTGAAATAAGTTTGATAGTGTAAATAAACAATGTTTATGTATTTAAAAACTAATATGGTAATAAGAAAGACACTGCTTAATTTTAGACAGAGTATTCGTTTTATCTTAAATTTATAGAACCGTTCACTATGTTTATTTAGAAAAGGAGAGGCAATCGGGATGACATTTTATGCCGAAGAAGAAGATTAGTTTCAATTGCAAAATGATGGACCAGCTATCATGGCTGATATTTGAATCACAACATTGCAATGATTGATGAGTTGTGTCAAAAGCACAAGAAAGAGTTATTTTGTCCACATAGGTGTCTCAAATGTTTGCAAATAAACCATGTCCATCATGCAGGGTAATGGATCAGCCCTGTCGATCATGCAGGATGTAACACACATTATTCAGATATTTAAACAAGCTGTCAAAAGCTTATGTTTACTGTCTTAAAAGATTTTTAAAAAAAGTATAACATAGAACATTATTCTATCGTTATGGGGGTTAGAAATATCTGGGTCATTTTCTGCTGTCCTTTTGATAATTATGGACAAATTCATATAAAGCACGATGAGGATAATTTGAAAAATAACATTCTGTTACCAACAAAATGTGCATTGTATGTGAAGAATGTTGTTTTGTTTCAAATAACTGACCTGTGATCTGGGCAATACTGTTGTTTCTTAGATTTTATGAAAGCAATGTTCTATTAATGAATTGAAGTGTTTAGTTCCCGTTACATTGTCTGCAGGGATGATTCATTAGTAACTAAACACAGTCGTATGTATAGTCAATTAAACCATGTTGAATTAGTCCATTTCTTTGTTCTTTCTGTGTGAAAGTACTTTTCATCCTTCGAAGAAGAAAAAAAAAAGAAGAGTCGAAATTGCTTTATGATCATGATCTAAACCTTATTAAAGGACTTGTCTACTTTAACTCCTACTGACATACTATTTTGTAAGAATACGTCATTAATGGACACATGTCACTAAGTTAGGTTTGGACGACTTTGTTAATCAAGAAATGTATTGTCTTGCCTGTGAAGGGTAGAATATAAAGGGGGCATCACATTTTTAACTACTTTTTTTTATCCGTGACCATTTTTGGAATAATGCATAATTAATCAATATTTACCTAAAACATCAGAGTACATACTATTTGGAAGATAATTGCGCGTAATTCACTCCTCGGCATGACACATTTTAATTATCAGCTGTATTTAACAGCACATACAAAAAATTCAAAAGAACCAAAACGTTTAATGATGATAAAAAAATTCACTTCTGGACTATCTATCGATTTCTCGACATCTCTGATGAAAAGTTTCACTTTTGGATTATCTATAGATACTTCGACATCTCTGCTGAAAAGTTGCAAAAATTGAAAGAAAATCACAGGTGTTAGGCCCACAAATAGTTAAGGAAAATTGGGTGGGTGGGGTTGCTGCCGTTCCTTAAATTGTGATTTATTAACGAGTACATTGGTACGTTCCAAGTACACATAAGACTATTGAGACCCTTATGACAGTCATCGTCTCATGTATTTGTCCTAAAGTACTAATCTTGTAAGGCAATGTACAAGACGACTTGGTTTTATTTTTCAGTGTTTTTGTTTATCAAATGAGGAAGTTTTGAAGTGGGAATAAAAGAAGCCATTTGGAGTGTGAACATTTATTTGCTTGTTAAAGATCAATATAATAAACCCGTATTAGTTTTCTTATTAACAAAGATCTAGTATTACGTTTACGAGCGCAAATCTTGGTAAATACAAAAGAGCCAAGTATATTTATTTTATTTAAAGTTTGGCATATACGCCACCAAAATTTACGATACAAATATGGAGTCTTGAAATAAAGACATGTTTTCTAATACTAAATGAAGACTTTGTAAACTGAAACGAATTTTACCTGACGAAAATTCTTAATAGCACACATTATGCCTGGTCCTTCCCCCATGGTGTGTAGCAATCGATTTTAAATGATCTGGTAAAACGTTCGAAAACGTTGAGAATCTTATAGTTTTAATTAAATTATAAACCATGTCTTTAGTATTTCATGGAGTTTACACAGACCTTTTCTGAAGATATTAACATTTGTTCAGTTCATTAGTTAATTAATTTAATTAGTTTAAATAGTTGACTAGTTTAACAGTATTATCAATTACGATCGACTTTGGACAAGAAGACCGGTCCTTTTTGTTTCGGGGCTTGCAGTGAGTTTTTTGCACTGTGAGTTGTTCACCCTACGTCTTCCCAAAGGAGACACGATAAGAAACATTGAGTTCAGGAAAAGGGGATTTTGATAGTGAACTGACAATCACTTACGCTAAAGGCAACTTGGTTATATATAGTAAAACGTATTTAAATTACGTACGTGTTTAGATTGCATCAACATTCGTTCCATTTTAGCAATGGAATGTTAGAAAATGCACTGTTTATTTTACTGTGCAGGAATACAGGTTAGCTTGGCTTTAGCTGCTATGAAATATATTGCCATACACTTTATGATATTTTGCATGAAATGGACCATAATTACCAATACTTTTGCAGTGTTATCCAAGTATTCTTGAAACGGAACGTTTTTTGATGCTACGGTAATAAAAGCTGATGCAAATCTAATATATACCTTTACAGTGACATTCAGGCAAAAATGTGACTGTATCTAAAGTTGCAGCGGTATTAATGTCGCCTTTGTCACGGTATTTTTAACAGATACCCATGCTCAGATAGCATCTTTAAGATCACAAATCAAATGTTACCGTTGGGAAGGTAAGTTGCATCGTCGGAACGTTATAGAGTAACGTTGTAACAACAAAAATATCGTCGTAACATTATTTCAATATCGTTACAACGAAACCACTGTTTAAAATACTATTGCAACCTGATATTTCATGTTATTATGATACGTAGGCAAGATATGGCTTTGAATACACTTTATGAATCTTACTCTGATAAAGAATAAAAAACTATAAAATAAAGATGTATAATAGAAACCATCACTTGTTCTGAGTCAAGGTCAGGAATTAGGTCAGCATTATATACAAAGTTTCTATTATTAGTTCTTTACTTTGAAAATGAAAAAAAACAAAAAACAGCACAGAACTCTATTCTAGTAAATAAAGTTATATTACAATAGCATGTAATAGAATTTTTAAAAAATTAAACTAAAAAGCAAACAATTAAATTAAATCAAATATAAATTAAAAAAAATATACATAACACTTCCCAACATAAAGAAAAAGAAAGATATAGAAAAGCTTTCTTTTTATGATATATTAATTATACATGAGATTAAAAAATAGCATTAGAAAAACTCTTATAAATAATACAAATTGTGCTTGAAATAACAATTAAATTAAATCATATATAGATTAAATCAAATATGCATAACAGCAAGTATGTTTATATGTCTGTACGTGCGTATGTATGTATGCATGTATGTATGTATGTACGTATGTATCTTAGTATCTAGTTATGTATGTTTAGGTGAACTATCTCCACCATATCCATATTTCATTCTCTTTATGTGACATATATATATGGGATGGCGTGTTGCTATTTGCTCGCCTTCTAGCGTGGGCTCGTTAGCGCACATTTGTTATTGCTCTCTTCGTAAATGATTGAGATCACTGCCATACAACTTAGTGCGCACAGCCATCCGAATGACTTTTTGTTCAAAAATGATAAGGGTGCTGCTAGGATTTCCATTATGGCCATTAGTACGGCCATGTGGAACATTTAGTAGCTCCAGTCCTCCTGAATGGATGGATGGATGGCAATAACACCATTCTATCATATTTATCTTTACTTAGCAAGAAAGAAATAGAAAAAAATCTTAACAGTCCTTTGTTTCTCTTTCTAAGCTGACAATAGAAACGAAACAAACATTTAGAGTCAATATTTTTAGTACTGAAATGTGAGGTATTAACTTTAACTCAAAACTAAATGTTTCGTCAATAATCAAGATTCCACTTCCGCTAAACCATCCGGCCCGTCTTGCTATTGACATGTCCTATCATTTTGCTCTGCATGGGGAAGTTGTCGACCCTGCAAATTAGTTTGAACCTAAAGATTTTGAGTGGAAATGAAATTTATAACGTACGGGACAGAACATTCTGACTAAATTCAGAACTCCACAATCCTAGATATACCTAGAACGGGCACAAATACGAGGTCATGTTCTTTTGATGTTGTGGTTTGCCAATCAAAAGACAACTTTCAAATTTGTGCAAGTGACACACGTCATTTCCGAACATAGTATTACGAACGATAATTTTCTCTAACGCTAATTTGCAACGTCTTATTTAATAGGCTGCTAAAGATAAGTGGACTTAGAAATTCAGTGTCACCAACATTATGTTTTATCAATATTTGTCAGATATCCGCGTGAAGATCTGATTTTAATCAGAATGCGGAACGGAAGGACACTATTTTTTTCCTATAGGTAAACCCTCTTCCCTCTCCCCATAAAGATAGACTTTAGCAATTTAATATGATCAAATGCATTAACGGAAATTTGCTGTTTGCAAATATTTCTGTTTAGAAATTAAATGTTTCAGTTAAATTCTTTATTGTATAAACGATTCCATATGAAGATATTGTGTACAAATTAAATGAAAACGTCATAACACACGTTTTGTCCTATTAACATTGCATTCGGTTACATGTGATTTACCTCATGATATACACGCAGTACAACATACGTAGTAATCAATCAGAATTATATCATGAAGAAATAAATACTAAATTCAGGTTGCAAAGAGGTCAACACAACATTTCTTATAAAAAAAACTTCTCAATATTGCCATTTATATTTGATTATCTTGACCTAGATGCGACCAGTAGTTGTGATAAGTTGGACAGGAGAGCAGAAATTATTGAGTACAATTATAAACATCATTAACAGTATCTATACAGTTCAACACGTGGTTTTATGTACTGAAGTAGACATATTTAGTATTCTTGTCACGGTCCAAGAGACTGATCCCCAAATGTAAGCATGACGAAAACTGCAATCAGACACTGCCTCAGAAAGCCGTACTGCTTCAGAACATCAAAGAATATAGTCTAAATTAAGAAAAAAGCGAGGAATATCTTTTTTGCGAAATAATGCTTAATAATGCTTAAGACTACTACTACTCCATTGTTAGTTTCGTATCATCAGTTGTTCACACTTGACTAATTCAAAAGAAATAGTTACTCATTTTCAATTAACATATTTCAATTCATCCCATTTTCCCTTTTCACCGATTTCTGTGTTTTCCCTTTTTCCCAATTTGTTAATTGTATTCGCTCTTTCTAGCTCTGGTTTTTCAATAATGTCATTCAGAAAAAAATATTTTTCGTTGCCCTCATATCCCTTGTGCATTAACCTGTTTCCTAGTGGATACGGACAGTTGCTACCTCGCTCAAGTAAGTTATAAAGGCAACTTAAATGTTTAAAAGAACATTTTTTTAGACCTTCTTACTCTAATAAATCATCAGCTCTTTAAAGTGTTCGCTTAAACTGCAAAGCTTAGATTTGATTTCTGATGTGATGAAATTGTTCGTTCATTTGTTCACAAGGAAGACTTTGTGTTCCAAAGCATTAAAATAAGCATCTGCACAGGAAATTTGTAGATTCCAGAGCATTACAATTATCACATTCCAGAGCATTACAATTATCATCTGTACAGGAATTACTCACATTTCAGAGCATCCAATTATGATCGGTGCACTAAAACCATTGTATCATCTGTAATGGAAGCACTCGTATTACTGAAACAATCAAATTATATTTATAAGAAATGCTGCCGAGATACTACGAGGTATTTGCATACGGACATTAACATAATTATCTGTACACGAAGCACTCGCATACAGACATTAAAATAGCCACCTGTTCATGAAAGACTCACATACGGACATTAAAATAATCATCTGTACACGAAGTACAAAAATAGAACATTAAAATAATCATTAGTACACAAAGTACTCACATATGGACATTAATAATCTATACAGGAAGTACTTACATTAAAGGGACATTAATGTACTGTCTCTCAGTAGTAATTAAAATAAGCAGATGTACATGAAAAACCCATATTGCGTAGAAATTACATGTCCTGCAAGTGCTTATAGTACTGAATTTAAAACCTATCTGTCCATCAAGTAATTATATACAGTCACACAAATCAAGAAAATTTTAATTTACGCGAAGCCTTCACAATTATCTCTTGGTAACATCACCAAATTAATGGTTTAAATCTTATTGAACGTTCCTTAGTTCGCTTGTTATTTGAATCCGTCAAAGATCCCATATGTATGTATGTCTGTATGTGTGTGTGTGTGTGTGTGTGTGTGTGTGTGTGTGTGTGTGTGAATAATGTTTGAATAATGCATGTATTGGATCTAAAGGCGCAGCAGCAAATAATGTGCCAATAAAGTATCAGTATCCTTCAAAAGAAAACAATGATAAAGGTACGAAATAGTAAAATACTTAGAATGAAAATTAATTTTTAATATTAAACGGTACTAGTTTTATTAGACAAAAATAAAAATCGAACCACTGAGCAACTTTGGCCACTGAATGGTAGGAAAAGAAATCAGGAATACAGGATGACCACATTTAGTTTGGAAACAATCTTTATGTGTATACACAGTTAGGGATAACAATTGTAGGAAATTAAAAAGGACTTAGTCAAACTTTAACAACAGTGGGTGCAGACATAACGTTAAGCGTGTATTGTTTATCAAAAAAAAAAAAAAAAAAGCCTGACTTTGGAATTATCTATCCACATATGGCCATCTCTGATGACGAAAACTTTCAAAACTGAAGTTGAATTCACACATGCATTCAGCCAGTGAATAACTGAGAGAGAGTGGGGACTAATTTGCTTTTTTCATTGAGAATTATGCGTTTCGTACGACATTCAGTGATGCACTTATTTGTCATATAGTACTTATATTGTCAAGCGGAACGCAAACAATTTTCAGTATTTTGTTTCAGTGTTTGCATTTTCAAGCAAAGGAGTTTGGAGTGAAAACAATGCATGACGAGGTCGAAGAAAGATCACCACATGTGACGTCAGGAGTTGTTGTTTTTGTCAAAGATCAAAACAAAAGATCCACTTTTGTTGGCATATCATGCAGCGCACTAGAGCAAATATTCCTTTTGGTAAAGCAAAAATGTAAAATATATTCACTGGATCACATTTACCATACGGATGTTATTGAAATTATGAAGTTTTAAATATGCCTGCTTTCAAATATGAACTGTAAAGCGGCCGGAATTTTACGTGACAAAATCGGAAATTCGACGATATCACGCGACATGAGAGTAAATTTAAATGAAACAACGACAGCTGCTAATAACCGATCGTGTATAACGTTAAAAAATACATTTTGTAATATCAAAGTTAAAATATAAGCCACGTTTTATTGTTACATGGATTTTTTCAAAGAAGTTGTTTTTATTTAAAAATAAAATTAGCCCGCTGTATTGCCTAATACGAGTAAATTTGGATCAGTCGGTTGGTCTTCAATTGTTTCGAGCCAGCTGTGTGTCTTTTTCAATTCGAGTATTTCAGCCTCAGTGTTTCTAAATGGGCTCAGTATAAGGACACTTATGGTTCAGATAATGGAAAGAGGATGTTGATAATTGTCCAAAACACACAATAATAAAGACACCTCATATTGCTAAATTTGCACACAAAAATACGTCTTGTTTTAGACTGTTTCAAAGTTAAGTTATGTATTCTGTTGATATGTTTTCCTTTAATTCCTAAAGATACGTTGTGTAAGACAACTTGTTGACATCAGTTTTGCCCGTCACCCCTGCCGGGGTATAGGCCGACCAGAAAAGATCGCCAGAAGCTTTTGTCCTGTGCCATCCCCTGCAGCTGACTCCAGGTGTGACCCATATTAGTGATGTCTTCCTCGAGGTCGCATCGCCAGGTGTTTCTTGGTCGGCCCTTCACCGCTTGCCTTGAGGGTTCACTTCAATGCCTGGCTGGTAATGTTGGTTGACGGCTTATGTAGGGTATGTCCTATCCAACCCCACCTTCTCTTCTTGATCCCATCCTCTACCGGAAGCTGAGAGGTACTCTGCCAAAGGCTGGTGTTGCTGATGGTGTCTGGCCATCGGATCTGGAAAACTCCTCTTAGGCAGCTGTTAATGAAGGTCTGAACTCTCTTTACGGTCGACTTGGTGGTTTTCTAGGTCTCTGTTCCATACAGTAGGACTGACTTCACGTTGGAGTTGAACAGTCTGATCTTGATAGTCAAGGAAATGGATGTTGCTATGATACAAAATACATTTGCAACAAGGAAAAGTACCACCGCAACGTTATTTGAATATCATTGCAGACTATTGCAACTTTATGGTTTTCTCCTTGTAACGGCAAAAATTAACGTGGCGTCAACAAATGTAAGCTCTCAATAATAATTAGATACTTTGTAAAGGGATTTGTTACCGTCTGATTGACAACATTTACTGTGGCAACTGTATTTCGTTTAGCTACCATTCCATCAGAAGCGGTAGAGTTATCTCTTTTGTTTAGGCCTACCTGACCAATGTCTTTTTTGCCAACTATATATTACATAAACGTTTATGTCTATAACTGTAGATTCTATTTTAAAATTATTATTACTTGTAATTGGAGTTGAGCTCAGGACATTGGTTTTCTCTTCCTCTTCCAGTACTATGTGAAATCTGATTTAAACGAGGGATCTTCGTTTGTCGGAGGTCATTTGAAGGTCATTCGGAGACCTGGAAGAATCGAGTTGTGTAAGATTATATGCAACAGCAGCTTCTGGTGTACTTTAATCGCATTACTTTGAGGAGTTTACACGATTAATTCGGTATGCTCTAGAATACTTACTGAATATGCTGAAGGTCATTCATATTTCTCAGTATCTCACTTAGCCAGAGACTGGTTTCATGCTGTTCATGCAGCTATGGTGTAGATTGTTTTGCATCTCATCGATTCTAACCATCAGATAATTAATAAAGAACACTTCAATTTCTGGATCAACATCGGGCCTTATGAATGAACTTGAGAGAGAGAGAGAGAGAGAGAGAGAGAGAGAGAGAGAGAGAGAGAAAGGTGGTGGCGGTTAAAAAAGCAATGGAATAGGGTATTGAGAGGGAGTCGGTGGAGTATGGAGCTGACCACGAATTCATCTTTGTACTTATTGAAACGAAGAAGCAACTCGTTATCTCTGAGATTCCTTTTGATAAATGTGCCCCGATAATTACGTACAACCACAACTCAGTTACATGTTTTTAAATAACGTCCCCCAATATTTTTATTCATAAATTCGTGAAAAACAAATGTCTGCAAACAAGTTTTTACATTTGACAGGAACCACTAATGTCTGAAAAATAAATACTTAGCATTAGATGTTGACTGTTTTTTAATGGCAATTTAAGGCCTTATTGTCATGCTCTGAAAACTGCAGATAATTGTCTTTCCCACGTACATACCGTGGCATCCGACACAGACTGTTTTGAAAGGGTATCGAACCTGCCAGTCAACGAATATGAGTCCAACGCTCAACCAGAAAACATAAAATATAACACAGTTACTGTACAATGCCGATTAATATATGGTGAACAATGGTTCAAATAGGGCATGTATCTCGTGCTGTCTCGAGATGCTAGTAGCTTTGTGGAATTTGAACTATTCTTGTATAGTACTTTAGGCAAGAAAAATATCACTGCACATCTATATCATATTCTCCCGAAATAATACCTATTAGAAAAATTGTTAATAGAAAATGTGTCCAAATTTAAATTATGTTTTTGGTACAGGATAAAAGAAAAGGTGTTTGAGATGCATCGATATAACAACAATGATGTACTATTTAACAAAATGTTATCACGATATTAACAACCTGGAAGATATAAATGTTTCGAAGAGGAATGGCTTGGTGTTAAGAATCTATACCTCAAACTGCTCTCAAGCTTCGAATAACTATTCAATAATCTTTGAGTTCAAACTGAGTACCACGACAATCTATTCTAACTTTTAAAAAGCAATAATCCATTTTTCATTTACAAGATATTTACATATTTTCACTTTACTCAAAACAATATACAATATGCATCATGTGTGTGTGTGTGTGTGTGTGTGTGTGTGTGTGTGTGATAAATAAATCGAGAAGAATATGATCTGTAGTATAGGTCACTATCAAAGGAATGAGACTAACGACAGCATGTCTGTACCAATGTCAAGAGAGAGAGAGAGAGAGAGAGAGATGCAATTTAGAAATCATGGCAAAATGTTTCCAAAATAACTTATACTCTCATCACAGAATGTTGAAATCACCTAATTATTTCCGAAAGACGTGCTGCAAAGCGTCTCGTGCCAAATTAATTTCTACGTTAAATAGCGTCCATGTGTGTGAGACAATGAATACCATAAAAGAGCGTCCATGTGTGTGAGACAATGAATACCATAAAAGAGCGTCCATGTGTGTGAGACAATGGATACCATAAAATAGCGTCAATGTGTGTGAAACAATGGATACCATAAATTAGCGTCCATGTGTGTAAGACAATGGATACCATAAAATAGCGTCAATGTGTGTGAGACAATGGATACCATAAACTTTACAGGATATGGTCTTGTTCTTTTAGACTCTTTGAGGATGCTTTGATACTCATTTCACATCAAGCGTAAATTATATAATCTTAACAATTAAAATTTACGGAAAGACTGTTCAATAATTTGTATAGCTCTTGGTCGATGGGTTTTGTCTTTGTTCAGGCATGCCTTGATGAGGTCTAAATCTATCGGAAACTTCTTTAACTCGTCAACTACAATGCGAGCAGGATTTGGATGTTTGACAAATGTATCTATTGTCCACGTACACTGTGTTCCGAAAGCTCTGTAATTGGGGATAAGAACCTCGGGAAATAGCAATCAGAATGAGTATATGTCAGCAGCACTGGTGTAGGATTCCCCTTTTAGGACCTCCGGCGCTAAGTAGCAGAAATTGCCTACACTGATGTTTTCCATTTCGGTTGGAAATGTTACTATACTTGGGAGGCATGCGCCCGTCAATCTAACTTCAGCAGTGTCAGTGACCTGTTTTAGAGAACAATGATATTTTTATATGGAAACTGGAACTCTATTTACGAGGCAATTAGTATATTTCATGATGAAGTGACATGTATTGAGTACACAAGAACTGGTTGAGGAAGGAGGTTAAGAAAGCATGCTTAGGTCAAATCCGATATTGATATATGCGTGTAGACTGAGACACAAAAAGAATTTCCTAGTATATATATATACTACACTGTCCACATGCCCTGAGGATTCTGCCGTGTAAACAACTTCGTTTTAGGTTCATTTTCTTGGATGAGTTTCGATACTTCGAATTCATTATTGATACTGTGGTTGTCATTTATAAACTATTCCACCTGTATTTCATCTCTTCTAAAGTCGTCTACAAAGATGTAGCCCTCTCCGTACTCTCTAAAAGAAGACTTCAACTGTTCAAAGCTACTCAGCAGTTTCTGATACTCCGCTTGGTGCTGCCTTTCCCTTTCCTCGCACATCTGAAACCGTTGTAGCTCCATATTTGTCACGCGAATGAAATTAGGTACATTTGTCTCTAAACGTTCGATAACACAGTAGGGACGTGCTAACAAATTTTTTGTTAGAGTCAAAAGTTCCATTTTTCCTTTTTTCTTTCCTTCAAGCAGCCAGCTCAGCAGCTTTTTCGAACGATGCTGAGCATATTTTACCGGGTGCTTTTCATATTTATTAATATAATCCTTGACAAACGTCTGTTTTAATGGTCGAGAAAGGAACAAATTTAGGCTTGGGTTCTCGGCTGTGTCGTTTGGCGATTCCTTTGAAGATCTGCCCAAACCGGAATCACGGTATCTATCGATTTTTTCTTCGATTTTTTCTTCAATCATTTCTATATCTGATTGCAGAAGATTCAACTGAGTCTGTATTTTAATTATCATTTCCCTTTCGTGCTCTTTGATAGTTTTATTGTCATGATTCCATTCGTCGAGGAGCTTTCCAAGCTTGACATAAAATGCGTCCTCCACTCTAGCCTTTATGTAGGCCCATGATGATCCTAGGCATGCCTTTGGTAGATCTGTCTCTACCCAGCAGGCGACCAGTAGGGTCCTAACCATTGGTGTTTTGAGATAGATATCCAGCTGTTTGCAGATATTCTGTGTCAGTATTTCTAAATCATGCCTTAGTTCTGAGATAACACTATCAGATTTTTTCTCGAGCGTCTTAAGTTTTTCTTGTGTTTTCTTAAGCTTTTCCCGCAAGTCACACTCATTGAGACCAAGCAGTTTTACGGCTGTCCTCAAGTGATACTGGCTTCTTTGAAGCATTGTCTCAACCCACCTAAAATAACGCAATGGAACTGATATGTAAGATGATCAGATTCAAATTAGCATTTTATTCTCGCATCATTTAGTTTATTTAAAGAACGTTATAGTTTGAATTTCGATGTAAATTCTGCGTGATATGTTCCGAAAATTCTGACAAATGCAGGAATTCTTTCTTACAATGTAAATGCTAAGAACGCACTACAAAATCTTTACATTATGGTTTTAGTTTGTATTGTTGAAAACTAGTTTGATTTGAAGATTCAATGTTCATTCTGAAACATGTTTAATAAAAATCTAATCTTTGCCATGCAATATGCGCGAGGAACATTTGAGCACTCTGTTCAATCAATGTATACCACATCTTGATTTGTATCCCACAAACCGTTACCGTTTTACCAAAATATATAAAGCGCAACTTTACATTACAACTTATCCTACTCTGACCTTTGAACAACATATATTTTTATGATGAAGATGTGTGTTACTTCAAACGGTCAATAAATTGGTTGGAATATATATAGTTTTAAAATTGTACATAAGAGTGGTATGCTGCTTGATCTAAGCGAATTCGGGGCATCGAATTACATGACAAGTGAAAATATAACTAGATCAACTTATACAAGATATATGACATCGTACTAATTGAAAGCACAATAATCTGATGATAATTGGTGAAAAGGTGTTTGAAATATAAAACCTACTTGTAATTTTCTCGGATTCGCCTATCCATTGCATAAAAGTACAAGTTCCTCAATCCCTCCAGATATCTCTGGAAACCGTCACTGACGTAATCTGCGTCTACATCAAGATCACGTTTGGCGTTCCTGCAGGAGAAGAAAATTACCTGTGACTCAGACAGGCCGGGCCATATCTTTCCTAACTGTCTTAGGATATGTGCTTTCACCTTGTCTCTTTCAGACGCCTCAACATTGTCGAACCTGTTGCACAGAAAGATGGCTGCCCTAGGATCAAACCGACTAGTGATGTTGCCATTTTGTTTTTCACTTTGCTGTTTCATAACTATCCGGAGCAGATTCAACAGCTGCAATGAAAAAGCGACACATTATAAATGATCTTGTCTTTTAGTGAGAAATGTTGTTGCTTGATACGATTAGTTTCAAAAACTCTGATCTCATAAGCGTCAGTAGGAAGCAGATAATGGTAATATTAAAACAAAACATTGGGCATGAGAAATGTACATTGTGTTTCATACCCTTTTTCGCACAGGATCTTACGTTTGTTGAAGTATATAGTCTGTTTCAGATGAGAATCAAATAAAATGAGACTCGGAAATGAGAGCAGAATTTAATCCGAAACGGGTTTGTGAATATAATCTAATAATTAAATTTTTTAGAGCAACATTTGACCATGTTGGAACCGTGGACACAATACCTACACTTTGTTCGCGTTACTCCTTAAATTATTTTATAAAACAATTTTGGTTCCACGAACAATCAAGAATTTGAAACTATTCCTCACTGTTATTTAGAACACGAAATCGATTATTGTGACGTCAGAAAGTGATTATTATATAATGTAAACAACAGGCAAGAGGGCAATTCAAAAGGGTCAATGTTGACATACGATATCATTTTGATGCATACAATTAGAATTGTAGGAGACATTTAATTTTTCACATGTGTAGTACTTTCAAATGAAATTTACGAAGAGATCTTTTATTTCATATTTTTACTTTGAACTTAAGAAATCGTTTGGAATCATAGTATCCAAAGACAAAAGAAAATAACTGGTTATGTTCAACAAAATTGCACAGTGAAATACGTTTGGATGCTTCGTACATTACATCATTTTCTTGTACAGAGTAATAAACGTTTTTGGCATCATTTAGTGTTAATAAAAGAATCTAATTTATAAAATTATATCAAATTATCATCCTAAGTACCACAGTAAAACATTACCTACCGAATAATTGATACGAGTCTTTAGATGCACGTATTCATTTATTTTCCAATCAGTTTAAAATCACGAAGATATAATGTCGTGATAAACACACACACACACACACACACACACACACACACACATATATATATATATATATATATATATATATATATATATATATATATATATGCTCCAGCATGCATAATAAAGCAAAGAATATTTAGAAACCATGTCTTCGTGAACTCCTCCGGCATCATCGGTCTTAACGGTGTAGATAAATCCATGTATCTCATGCTTATTGATGTAGTTAATCAACAGGTCCTCTAAAAATTCATTCTCCCCGATTCCAGGGCTATCGAGGAGAACCATTGTATTCTGCAAAAAATGTAAAACATAATGCAGATGTTTGTGAACTAATATTTTTATTATAGTTCTACACACAAAATTGAAAACGGCAAATATATACACTGGTAGAGTACTTGAATGTTCTACACTATTCGGATTTAATAGTATATTTGAGAAAGCAAGTGATTGGAATACATTTGTTGACAATTTCTGTCGGAAGAAAATTGATATGTGTCCCACGTTGACTACAACTTTCTTTTTTCACTTATCCGGAAGAAAGGGTCTAAATTAATGACATCCGTCGTGATGCTTGCAAGGAAAATAGTGACCGGTTTATATAAATAACTCAAGAAACATTGGCTTAAGCATAACATTACGGAAGTCTATTACTTCCTATGGCCTCGGGTATGGTACTGCTTAATTTGAAGACGAGACAACTGGCTTGAATACGTGTGAAACAATTAAAATAATTTTCAACTGAAGTTTATAAATAATATACATATTCGTATACGTAGCCATATATAGCGACAGGTGCGTGTCACAGACGGTCACAGTATAAAATTCCGTTACAAACACACGGTATGATCAGGTACATTAAGAAATTATTTATGTTTTGTTTTGCGTTATATATTATGACTGGGAGATTTGGGTTTGTCCCCCAAAATATTGTTTGTATTGTTTGTTTTGAGTGTGTAATCACCTTAAAGAAATGCACACCCACCTGTAGAATCTTCGAGTTTAACCTAATTTGAACCTCGCTGATGTCGTGTTCAAGCCGGCGCCTATCTGGCATGAATAAAATGTCTGTCAACTCTTGCCGGCTGATGCCATCTTGAGTACCATCATTATGATGAACCAGAGCGGAGAATTTTCCATTGTAGCGTACGCTAGCGATGACTGAGGTTGAGCTACGAGGGGATTCGTCCAGGAGGTCCTGCCTCAAGACGAGATTTAAGCAGGAAGATTTACCAGCGTTCGTCTCTCCTGTATGGAATGTATTGAATGATTTTAACAAGAATAGAAAATATATTGCGTATGGAGGAATACAGTTTTGTACAGTTTAATACGCACACTATATTTGTGTACCTTTGCGAAAGTTTCATTGTTTTGATAGTTTTGGACGATGAATAAAACTAAACAGTTTTGAATTTAATAATTTGACACAGGGCATTTTGTGATTATGTAGAGATATTCATTCTTTCTCTGCACTGTCATTAAATTCTCAAACCAAATGTTATGGTCGATACCTACCAGCGACAAGAATCCTGCAGTCTCCTTCCTCAAGATTTTCTTTTCTGCTTTGAATATCATTTGCCAAATGTTCTGATGTCCCATCCTCTTTGAGAAGTTTGGCTAGTCTATGGACAGGCTTTTCCTCTGTGGAATCTTCGTTGTATCCATCAAGTTTCAGAATATTTTCCATGTCGCGAAAGAAGCAAAGAAGCGCTTGTCTTTTGCTTTTGTCGTCTACCCCGGCCTTAATCATGGACTCTTCAATCTAAGGGACAGAAAAACACAAATAAAAAGTGATAAACCCTATTAAAGTGGTATGTTATTCTCATCTCATAATGTCAAGTAATGATGATCTGGAGACATTGTGTTCAGTTGTACATTTGAATATTAATACTTATTGGGAATTAATGAAACGAAATGTTTTCCAAATTTTTCCAGCCTAATCCCAATATATATTTCGGTAATATATTGAAACAAATAAATGAATCATCTATAAATATTCCCTCCTAAATGCTGTTGACAACCTAAAGGAATTTGTCCCTCAGATGTAGTTGAAAACGTACCTTCTCAGTAGAGTTGTATCTACTGCATTGAGGCACCCAGTACCTTCCGTCATACGATACAGTCTATTTTCCGAATAGTTTGCAATCAATTAACTGTGTCCTCTTACTGCAAAGACTGCTTATCTACAGTTTCCGCTCATTCATCCACGTTTCACCAAGAAATAGGCATATATAGCAGTCGTTTTGTAGCAACATCCGCTACTCAGATATGCAGACTCTGAATCTTATTAAACGTATAAATGTGTGAGTAGCTGTGACCCAAAGTTTGCTTTGCGAATTCGACTCTACTTGAAATGGAATATACTTAATACCTGCGCGGCAAAGATCAACTGGCATAGTTGACTGGACATTCAATCGCTGCTATGCTAAATCCGAATGGATAGTATCTAAAGGTGAAAAGGCACACTTACAAGTAGAATTTCAAACTAAACGTAGCCGGGCAACATGGTCACCACGAAGTGGACATCGCTTGTTGAATGATACTGCGTAATGTTTGAGTACTCTGTATAATTTATCATGTTCATGGTTCAATATCCCTACTCGAGGTGATTGTTATTATATTTCTCATCAACTAATGTGGCTTGTGTTAATTCATGACTCCATTTCTTATGATCTAGTCAAATAACGATTATCATTAGCATGGGCAATTTTTTTTAACCTTTGTACGTCTAAGAACGAAAAATTCAGATTATGTCATATTATTGTCATGCGCACAGTAAAAACATTATAATCATCATATTCGTCGCTTTCATCACTGGCCCGAAGGATTTTCTCAAAAGCGCAATACAAGTTCAGTATACCAGTCATTAAAATAATCCTTAAGTGAAACTTCATTGTCTAAATTATAACGCCGCCCAGGGTCAATGTCCAGCCGTAATTAACGGAAACTTCATGGTCAAAATTATAACGCCGTCCAGGGTCAATGTTCAGCCGTAATTAACGGACTATTCGAGCTAAGGGAAAATCACCATCATAGTCATTCCAACTGACGTTATCCCTGTCGGCATTAATAATTAAGACAGCAAATACAAAAAAGTTATAGAATGTAACATGTTTTCTGTTTGAATGGGCTTCGGAAATCAAGTGAATAGAATCCAACAGAAAGATATTTGGTTACAATGTTTACTGACACTAATTCTTCCTTATATATATATATATATATATATATATATATATATATATATATATATATATATATATATATATATAATTGTAGAAGTTAAAATTCGTTATCATCTAGTTAAATCATGCATTGTTTAAAAAACAGGAATTTTTTGATACTTTTCCGAAGTCTTGAACATTATGTCAGTCACTTAAAATATTGTTTCTAAAAGAGCAAAACATAATCCCTTTTAGTTTTGAACATTACATTATATCATTTACGTACATTGTCTCGCACAGATCCGTAGGCCATTTTCTTCAAGTGACAGATACATCTTTCCTGTAGCTCTTCCAAAGTATCAAGACCATCATAAGGAATTCCGTGCTGGTCCATCAGGTCCACGGCCTCAGAGACATCAGTGAGTTCTTCCACAACAGCTCTGATCAGTTCCTGGGCCATATCGGACATTCGACTGTCCCCAGTCAACTTTCCTTCAGGCGGTTAATCAAACTAGTAGCAAGCCGACAGCTGTCTCGCATTATATACTGTCATAAGACGGAATGGTCTATTACTTTCCAATTCAATGCAGATTATATCAAAACAAGCATAGAGGGGAACCCCCGACCAAGTGGGGTCTCGAAGATTCAATTGCTCTAATCAGTAGCCAAGACCATAACTTTTGGCATGCCTGATCATGTGTGATATACGTTTTTATTCTCATCAAAGACATAGAAGAATGCTGTATTAATCCACAATCACAGCATACGTAAATACAAATCCTTATCACACTGCACCCGACTGTATATAATTTCCTTCCTGATATTGAATATATATAAGAAATAACACGGCAATACTGCGACGGTTTATATTCCAAAAGTTATGGCAGCAGGTAATTCGTCCAGGCTTTTAAGAAATAGAAGTAGTAATGTTGATTTAAACGTGACCGTAAGCTTCTCTGAATATATTGTTGTTATGCTGTATTATTATTATTATTATTATTATGTTTAAATTATTATTATTATTATTATTATTATTATTTCTGTAACATATCTTCATTTATATGTCTAACAACATAACTGGAGAAATGTTCGTATTTCTTGACAAGAATTATGAACTACGAAATTTCTTGTCCATTTTCTAAATAATTATATATGACTATTGCATTTTAGTGCAAGGTCTCATCAAGTAAGCATTGGCAATATTAGCTCTAAACTCGCACTATTCATTCAGGAGTCCCTCAAGGCTCAGTTTTAGGCCCTCTCCTCTTCTTTATATATATATATATATATATATATATATATATATATATATATATATATATATATATATATATATATATATATATATATATATCAATGATCTACCATTAAATAATGAATCCACAAATGCAGATTTGTTTACAGATGATGCAGCCTTGTATACATCTAGTTCTGATACTGAAGTTATCCAAATGACATTAACTTAAGACCTTTTTAGAGTCCAAAACTGGGCACAACAAAATAGGATGGTAATTAATGAAGGTAAAACAGAATGTATGATTTTGGGGACATCACAAAAGCTACTCAAGTCAGGGAACCCAAAACTATCTCTTGCAATAAATAATCATCCATTAGAAAATGTCAAACATGAAAGGCTTGTAGGTGTGTCTGTAGATAATACTTTATTATGGAATGACCATATTGATAAGCATTGTAAAACACTGTCATCCAACATTGCCCTTCTCAGCAGAATCAAGAAATATGTACCTATGGAAACTCGCAATCTATACTAAAAGTCATATATTCTTCCAACAATGGATTATTGTTCTAATGTATGGGGAAACTGTGCTAAATCTGAGCTTGACAGGATTTATAAACTTCAGAAACGAGCAGCACGTGTAATTTTAGATGCATCTGTTGATCATCCCTCCAAAGTATTATTTACAGAACTCAAATGGTTCACAATATATGACAGGATAGATTTTCACAAGGCAGTTCTTTTTATATAAATGTCTATATGGAACTGCACCAGTGTATCTTCAAGACTTATTCAGGCCTTTTTCAACACAATACCAGTTGAGATCAATATCACATGGAAACCTTCTAGTACCAAAACCAAGAACAGAGCAATTTTATAAGAGTTTTCAATACTCTGGTACAGTTCTGTGAAATAAGCTTCAACTACATGTAAAATCTGCTGAAAATATTAGAGTATTTAAGAAAAGATATCATGAGCATGTATGTGTTTCTAACAAATAATGGAATTTAATATTTTAATACTAAACATGTTCAGATAAACACTAACTATTGCTATCTTCATATAATGTGCATTGTTATACTCTCCTTAAGAGGGCCTCAAGGGAGAATAGTCTTTTGACTAATGAGTCACCCTCTATAAATAAAGCATTATTATTATTATTATTATTATTATTATACCGGTAGTTATGTCTAGCACTGGGGCATCATGCCGCAGACATGTAGCATGATGACCCACCCAGTCACATTGTCCTCACGCCAGATCAGCGAGTCCTAACACTCACCTCTTTATTAATTATATTAATATATTCACATTAAGATCAATATTTCACGTTAAAATGTTTGAGTACAACAAAGTTAGGTTGCTTTCTATTTATTTGTCAACATAACAGGATGGTATGTATTCATAACTCTATATAAACCATACAAACTATGTGGTGTTGATACTTTGCCTAATATGCCGGGCCTGCTTGTATGGGTATTGTCACGACCAATGAGTGACAAAACAAGTTTGCTTCATGTGATTTAGAGCGTTAATAAACATTTAAATGCTGAATAAAACAGAACAAAAGGTACTTTTTCTCATTTGTGAACATAAGTAAGAGAGTTGTTCTGATTAGCATGGTATAGCACCCTTATTACATTACTGGAGCACCGCTGTGAACGTGATCTTGTAAGAACGACGCTATGTTACGCAATTCAACAGTTACAACGGAGAAACGAATAAAAGTAAAAGTAAATAAGCTCATTTTAAGCAACATTTATTAAATTCATGCAATATTTTCTATCCCCGAGGCTCGTAAAAGAGAGAAATGTTTCCATTCGTTTGATAAATTTTATTTGAAATATGAGCATTTTGGCAAGAATTCCATACTTGCATCTAACAAGCCTTTACATAAATTATACTTTTTCAGTATGTGGGATAGGCAATGCACTGTAAAATGTATAACGAATTAACAATACCCTGACCAATACCTATGTGACCATTCCCGATTTAATTTTCAGGTGGTCTCGAGTGCTGTGACATCCAATACATTTATCTACGTCATTTCTATACAGTTTTGTTGATGAATTGAGGATGTGACGGGCTGGCTACGAGGATCTTTCTAGGGGATTGCCTGTAAATACGTCAGACTTAAGAATATCAAATGAAGTTATTATAGATATATCCTTTTCAAACGTAGATCATGAGACATCTAAATATATACCTACCGACATATTTACCTACCTTCCAACCTAACTACTTGGATGCATCACTGGACAAGAACATGTCTTGCCACTCGGATATTAGCTTATATTAATTTACTTAAAATTCGTGTAAATGACATTTGGCAGCCAATAGAGTATAGGTTTTGGTGAAATATGGTCGGTATTAGTACGTATGAAATTGTGCATAACAATGCAAAAATATATGCAAAGTTTTGGGGGAGACAAGAAAACACTGTGCTCTACATATTACATCACTTATAGCTTGTAATACATTTGCAGTGTAAAGTTGTGAAAATCTTGGAGCCGTACCTCAATTATTACCATACAATTACTAAAGAATTACATGGCATTTGATTTAGAAGCAGTCAAACAGACTTAACTTTGACCATGAATTTCGTAATTTTTCAGGTGAAATGCTAGTCACAATGATTATCCAACACCAATTGTTAGTATTTATTTACTAACTATTATACTAAAAATAAAAAATATACTAGCATACTAAATATTTTTACTTATTCTACTTGCATTTAATTTTTTTTTAACGCGGATGATTTTTAAAGACACTTTACTGTTCCTGTTACTATTATCTTATAATGAAAACAACTGAATGAAATCTCTTTTTGCAGAGGAAATATAGAAAGTCATACAAACATACATACATACATACATACATACATACATACATACATACATGTATGCATGCATGCATACATACACGAACGCACGCACGCACACACGCACACATACATAAAACTTTTTTCTTGTGTCTAACTTCACAACTGTAAAATGTAACAAGTTCAAACCACTTACCGGACAAACGAAGCATGCGATGATAAATCTTTGTATAATGGGTGTCAGGTTTCTTCGAGTGCGAATCATAATTACCAGGTAATATTGCCTGAGAGCTTCAATCAACAAAGCAGATTCAGGTATACATTTCCACTCCTGAATCATCCCATCCATACCGATGAGCATACTTTTGGGGATCAAATACATCCTTATTGTTAAACTATCGGCATGTGATTTTGAAATAACGATAAATGCCACTGTAGTATTGTAAAAAATGCTACTGTAGTATGGTAAAAAATGCTACTGTAATATTGTAAAAAATGCTACTGTAGTATTGTAGAAAACGGTGATAGCGAGAAATGTGTGATTTATGTAATTTGGATTTGTAATGCAGATGTAACAATTTTGCAGTCATATTGCTACGATGTCTGCAGTGTGGCAGTTTATAGTGATGTCTAGTACTGGGGCATCATGCCGCAGACATGTAGCATCATGTCTCAACCATTCACATTATCCTGACACCAGGCCGACCGGTCCTAAAAATAGCCTCTTTATGCTGAGCACCAAGCAAAGATGGTGCTAGTACCACTTTTATATGTCTTTGGTGGGATTCGGCCGAGGTTCGAACCCACGATCTCCGCATCCGAGGCGGACGCTCTAACCACTAAGCCACTGGAGCGGTCATGATACAGAGTAAAATGATAAAGTAAATATCAATCACAGAAACAAAGCATCTGTTTTGTTAACTGGTTCTTCAGTTGTTGTAAGAAAAGACAGTCAAAGAAGTTTAAAAGTGTCAATCTCTAATGATTAAATATTTAAAATAATTGCGATGATTGGAAAGCCATAGAGTTATTATTTGGCCAGAGTTACCATGAGTATTAAATATAAACAATTACATGCATTGACCATCATGAATAAAAGAAATAGACGCGATCGGGATAAAAATTTTAATTCGAACAAGCCAAGAAGTAGGTTGAATAATTTCCCGTAGCCGAGATTAGACACAGTGTATACTGCGATTCTTTGCGAGTTATGTCACGAGCATAAGAACTATACTGTCTGTATATGTACTCAGTCAAATTTCTTCAAGGTTACAACATTTATTTAAAGTATAAACTCTAAGAAAAGCGCACAGTAAACAGAGCTTAAATGTATTCTAATGAATTTCTTGAGATTGGCACAAAACTATGACATAATTAGAAATATACCATTTTGACAAGTAACTATAATTACCAACGGATTAACATTAAAACCTAAATGGACAGACATTAATGACTATTTCTATTTAGATTTAAGTATTTTTAAACGTTTGTGATATTCTATCGTTTCTCAGAGCTTTATTAAAAGCTATGAAATTTGTGACCAGCTTATCAGTTATAGCTACTGTTAATAACATTTAGAGTGATAGCGATAATTGGATGCCGTTGCAACAATATTTACCCATGATTTCGTTCCATTGGTACCTATAGATTTGTCTCGTTTGGCTGACCATGCTCTGCAGACAAATATTACTTTGAAACAGACTTCTCAAAAAAGAATCATTTCTTGCGAAATACACTAATCTGTCACCACATTAACGAAACCATATTCTTGCTAACCAAGACATTATCTGTTGCTATGTGATATTGTTTTTAAAGGAGCGGTCCACGTATGTCGGAGTACTAAATGCAAGAGTCTGGTTGAACAAGACTGAATGCAACGGCAGGTTTGGGTCTACGCTATTCTCACTAATGCGACAAGTTTACACGATTAATAGGGTACGCATCAACGCGACCTTCCTAAGACTGTGCTTATTAAATGGATTTTTCTTTGTGTCCAAAGAAACTGCGTCAAATGACTGGGACGATCGATATTCTAACCGTACTGCAAAAATATTGACTTCTCCGGATGGGCTACATCTACCACTTAGAAGGACAGCTGCCTATCGCAGAGTGTCTTAGACTGGTGCCAACAGCTTGATGATGATGATGATGACGACGACGACGATGATAATGATGATGATGGCGACGACGACGACGATGATGATCGTTGAATATGTTGATTTATATCAGTAAAGCTCTTTGCCAGTGACAGTTAGAACGCTGATCATGCAGTTATGTGGAACATCATTTTAATGACATCGGTAAAAAGATCGTACAAATGGCCAAGAAAACATCTATTTGTTAATCAGTATTGGGCCTTATAAGTAAACCTTGCACAGAGAGAGATCGAGATCGAGATCGAGAGAGAGATCAGGTTCGGTACAAAACAATCTGGCCAATGGTTTACAAAAATGAAAGCCGTATATCATGTAAATTACGTAGGAGATCAGTAGGAGCACGAACTGAACGGAATTTTGTTTGATTAATTCATTCTAGAAAATGTTTGTACTGTAAAAATAACAAATCACAACTACTGTAACACAAATCTTACGTATGGTTTCATTTTCTTATTATGAGAAGAAAATCACTCTGAATTTTCAAATAAAAAAAAGTAAACGCCCGGAAAATTATTTAAATTATTTTGGAATTCTTCGCTGATTAGAACGCTTAGACCTAATCATCTCATGAAACAGAATTGAAGAAGTTTTGCAACCTTTGATTATAAGGTTGTACGTTTGCTAAATTACGGGCATGACAGGACCGTTTACTATAAAAACCTTAAGAATATCTATGTATTATAGATACAAAAGAAACATCGAAAAGATGCTCAAAAACAAGTTTCTGTTTATATTGTTTTGATAGTTTAGATATTGTCGAGGTAAAATAACACTCCTTTTACAACACAATGTTCTGCATATGGTTTCAGTTTCTTTACACGGGACTAGAGTCTTATCTCATTTTTATGGACAGTACGTTCTTTCTTTAGAAAGAGAATAGAACGATTCACAACATCAATGTACTTTAGTTTTGCTGTTTGCACGTTTGGTTTCGGTGCTGTTTAAAACAAAGGTAACACAGACAGAAAACTATTTTAAACAGTCCTTGGTTTGACAATCGTTACAACCAAGTCTGATATAAATATCGATGGTATTTGTTCACTCCTTGTCTTGAATCTTGACCACGATATGACGTTGGTTTGTTGTTTATCCCATGTGTCACGAAACGAGATAAAATTCAATCTGCCGTCTTCAAATAACACAAGCTCACAACCTCACAAGAAATCTTAACAACATCATGCCAGATTCTCCATTAAGTTTGAAAATGAAACACAAAATGAATCTAGGCAGTAATCTTTTCATATAATCAGCCTAGACAGACCAAATTGGAAACACTTTAAGACCCTAATTCGAGTTAAATCAGTTCTGCCTTCGCTTGACCATGTAGGAACAAATTCATTTCGCGCATTAGCAGGTTAACGGATAACCAGTGTGCTTATCAACGACAACTCGCAAATGTTTTAAATACTGAGGAATAACAATTGGCACGAGACTGGATTTTATATATATATTTTTTTAAAACAAAAAAAGTATGCATGTATTTATTTTTCCATTTATTCGGCTTTGGAGTTAAACTAAAATATGTACTGACACAAAAGTAGAACCCGTGTTTTTCCTAAAGAAATTCGAAAGCACAAGACATTATTAAAGAGGAAAAATGGACTATCGTGAGATGGTTTAGAAATTTCATCGTGTTTTTTATTTACTACAATAAGTAAAAAAAAAAATTTCTGTATTACATAATTTGTATTTTGAAGTATGGATAAAATACTCTCTCTCTCTCTCTCTTCTATGGTCCTTTTCAGGAACGCCTAAATCACTTAAAAACAAAGATGCTACTGAATCATTGCAAGGTTTTGACGTAGTCAAAATATAAACATGAAAAAATACTGTAAACCTGTTATATTTCTACACAGGGTACGTGTTGCTCATTATACTAAATATAACGTTTATTTTTTTGGCCGTTTTAAAACTTAGTTTAACTGTCCCTCACATTCCTTCTCCCCTAAAAAGACCACAAAAATATAACCAAAAACGAACAAAAACATGAAAACTCTAAACAATCAAACACCCCCACCCAAAACATTACAATTAATCTCTGACACGTGGACAAATTTGAATTCATTGTGACACGAAACGAACTGAGAAACTCACAACCTTATAAGATAAAACTTAGCTAAATACAAAGAAGCTTCGTTGCTTAACAAGTGTAAGAGTGTTAGTCAGTTATAACAGCTGAATGTGGGACGGTATATTAAAATCGGTGTTGGATGGTATAATATCATAGATGATGGTCAGTAAAGTATATGTAAATAGGTGTTGGATAACATATACGGATAGGTCCTGGATAAAATATGTAACTGGATGTTGGATAAACATTGGTGTTGGATGATATGTATAAATGGGTGTAGAATAGTATTAACACTGGATGTTGGATAGTGCATATAATTAGGCGCTGGGTCGAAGGAGTATTTTTAACACTGCATATCCCATCTCGAGGCTATAGAGAACCACACATGTTACTGCTATAGACAATGTTGAACCTAAAATGATTAATCAGTGAGCAAGTTTTAAAATTACATTCCAATCTAGAGGCTATAAAGACCCGTACATATATGTCCGTAGGGTTAACATATGGGCCTATGTCAACACAAATCCGTTTTACATAGGATTTCCCATACTGAGGCGTTATAGTCCAAAACCGTTGATTAGCTGGACAATTTCCATCCTGAGGCTATAGAATCCCCCGCCATGTTATCCTGATGGAACCAGAAATAAGTTAACAAAGGATTTACAATATTCAGGCCATATTAGCCGACATTACAAATCGCGCTTCTGTCTACGCTATCAAATATATCCCATACAGCCCCTTTTTGGCGCCTGCCTGGTTTATGAAATTGCTTATAATGACGTACTCCTTGCTCGTCGGAAACATTAAGTATGGCTGCCTCTCGAATGTCCCGGATCAAATGCCCTGCACATCTTCACTTTTGAAAGTGCTAAATACATAAAGGTCTCCCTCAGCCTCAGGCCGATTTGATTTAACCTTTCCAAGGCGAGCTATCTGCCTTTAGGTTTACTTCTTTACTCCCGTCTCCTCCTCCGCTGTTTGCGATTCGGCGTCATATTTCGCAATAAATGAGTGTGTCTCTCCCAGTCAGTCAGCCGAGTCTTTGCTCTTGCTCAGCTATGTCTATGTCTGCATTACTTTTCAGAATATACGCCAACTTGTTGATGTGATATATTATAAATCTAGTATGATACGGTGTAATATAAGATTATATAACGAGTTAATAAATGTAATATTGGATCATTATCCTTTTGAAATCCTGATTTTCACACAGTTGTTACAATAATGGGAACAGTTTAGAGAGAAAGAAGATATGATAACATGTTAACATATGAAACTATTAAACTGCACACGTTATATTTAAATTGTACCAGCTAAACATAGTATTCACCAGCTATGTGATAAATGTATGTGATAAATGGGTAATGATTTAGTATTTAATGTATGATAAGAGTTGAATAATACCCAGCATCTGCAAACGTATGTGAGCAAAAGGCGAGAAGTTATTCAACGAGTTTTGGATGCAGAAACTATGCTAAAACTTATCTGAAGATGCTGCTGAGTATAGTAATTCCAGAATGCAGTGCTGTGAATTGGGAGACCGGGATTTGTCCATGCTATGATATGATATGATATGATATGATATGATATGATATGATATGATACATGATATGATACATGATACGATACGATATGATATGATATAATTCTATGTAATATGATATAATCTAATATGATATGATATGATTTTCCTTGACTATACCGATTCGTGTCCTCTTTCAAGGATAGTTTGTTTCTTATAATACAGGGGACTAGTTCTATATCCTGTTATATAATATTATATCATATCTATTCAAAGATAAAACCACTACCTATCATTTGAACATCGTGCATACACACTCGTTAATTAAAAATAAAACTAAAGCAAACAAGCTATGTGTATTTTAGTCTCTTAACAAACACAATAAGAAAAGAGTGAAAACAACAAACTTTGTAAAATTTAACCAATAAATCTTTTCCCTACAAAAACGAAGTAAAACTGAAGAAAGGATTTCGGGTTTTAAGAAATAAATCCCAAAACAATCCAAGAATAATCTCAGAATTAAATATTAGAAGTCCTATTAATAAAATGTTCTAATATATCTGAGTTCGAGTCCTGACGAACATCCAAAATGGAAGGCGATGACGTATACTGTAGTCAGTATAGTACTGATGTGTCAACAATTCCTTGTTGATACACATAAAATGATATTCCTGTGTTTAAATTTTCAATAAATGTCGTTGTCCAAGAATTCTGTATGAGCACTTATATATTCCTAGGGAAAAGTATTAATCTCTTAGAATCCAAATAATTCCATAAAATAACATTTCAACTCAACTAGTCACAAGAGAATTTACACCTTGACGTCGAAGTGTTTAAAAGCCAAACTGAGATTATTTCTCAAAACATCATTATTAAACCTGACTGCTGCGCAATTCTGGTAAAACCAAAATTTCGAAATAGAGGCTATTTCATATAAAATGTCACTTCCACCCAGTACAACCTCGATTCCACCCTAAAATCCCACACTGGTAATTAATAAAGAAAAAGAAGAAGTTGTTTACTTCAACTGTTACTAATTTTGAATCAAGGTCAGGAACTAGGTCAGCAGAAAGATACAAAGTTATATTTTTAGGCGTTTGCGAAAAAATAGTCAGGTCAGACTAGTTTCTGGAAAATTTCTAATTCCAGTAAACAAAATTACATTACTATATCATGTAATGGAATAAAAAGTTTTAAAACTAACAAACAATTAAATTAAATCAAATATAAATTAAATCAACTATACATAACACATGCTTTGGCCCAGACCACCTATATTTTACAAATGAACTTATAATATTGGTACATACAAACGTACAACACAAGCATGAAGGACACGGTCAGAATCAATTGATTAGTCTTATCTTTATTTAAAATGTTTGTACAGTATTATGCAGCATTAAGAGTGTGGGGTGTTTAACGAACGAAACGATTAGAATCTATCTTGTAAACTTCCAGATAATTTGCGTATTTTAATTGTAAACCGAGTTTGGAAGAATTCTCAATTATGCTAACTTATTGATAAAGTTACAAAACGTTTGCAGTATATGGATTGTTTGTCTGGTATGAAAGGTACTTATCTAAAAATCGCAAAAGTGTAAGTCTCAAAACGCGTTCCATGGAAATGTAAATATAAAAATGCCTCAAATTACATTGACTAATACAAATTGAAACAATTGACCAAATGACCTTAATAATTCTATAGGCGATAAGATCTCAAAAATATTAGATCACCTTGTTTTGTATAGGACAAAACTGAACCACAACCAAATCGACTGACTGATTTGGACACTTGCTAAAACATGTAATAGCTAATCAATTCATATATTTCCTACAGTGTGCAGGGCATTAAATTTTCTATTGATTCAAAACAAAGTAATCTAGTATATCAGACAGTTGGCCCGAGGTACGATTGGTACTGTTATTTATACAGGGTATTATTTTACACTGCATATTTCATGGTATTCAATGGGGTTGAAATGATACGCTAATTGCCTTCGGTCCTGTGTGTCATAGTTACCGCTGTTTGTATGAAAGTGGCCTCTTTAAATTTCGTGTTTTCTGGATAATAAAGCGCATCAAGATTAAATGACCTTCAACTGAGTATACCAAGCTCTGACTTCGTATGCTGCAATGGAATGTTGGGGTCTATACTGTTCCCTTTAATGTTGAAACTGCCGGCCTATTGCAGCTTTCAATGTTATGCAATAGAAAGCCCAAAATATTCATATACTATTGGAACAGTATTCAAATACCTGGACAACGGTAGATTGTTTCTTGTTGCAAGGGAATATTTTGTCCTTTGATAAGGTAAAATTTGTCGACGCAATCACATGTTAGAGATTCAATGGTAAATCGCATCGATTAAATGACCGCTACAACGAGTACACATGCAGTTACAAAAAGAACAGAAAGAAATGCATTTCGACCAATTTATGAATATCGGTGCAACATAGATTTTACATATAAAATTGGTATAATTCAAGCGAACGGGTTAAATCTCTGCTGTCGCATAATACAACGATAGTATTGGATCGCTACCGATAGTTTGACACCTTTGGTACACCATTGTATGTTAATGTGGCGTGGGCTGTTAAAATGTTTTTCAGACGATTCACAGAAACGTATCATTCCAAGGGATCAGCAAAGATATCAATCAGCCTTCGCATTATTCAAAAATAGCCTTATGCCACTTGACCTTGCCATCATTGTGCGATCCCATCTTAAGCAGGGACCCTGTCATGGACAATGTCCGTCAAGGAAGACTAAATGCAGCGGTTTGGGTTTACGCCGATTTTATGATTAATACAGTAATGTCTATCAGGAATGTTATGATTAATACAGTTATGTCTATCAGGAATGTTATGATTAATACAGTTATGTCTATCAGGAATGTTATGATTAATACAGTTATGTCTATCAGGAATGTTATGATTAATACGGTAATGTCTATCAGGAATGTTATGATAAATACAGTAATGTCTATCAGGAATGTTATGATTAATACAGTTATGTCTATCAGGAATGTTATGATTAATACAGTTATGTCTGTCAGGAATGTTATGATTAATACAGTTATGTCTATCAGGAATGTTATGATTAATACGGTAATGTCTATCAGGAATGTTATGATAAATACAGTAATGTCTATCAGGAATGTTATGATTAATACGGTAATGTCTATCAGGAATGTTATGACAAATACAGTAATGTCTATCAGGAATGTTATGATTAATACGGTAAGTAATGTCTATCAGGAATGTTATGATTAATACAGTAATGTCTATCAGGAATGTTATGATTAATACAGTAATGTCTATCAGGAATGTTATGACCAATACGGTAATGTCTATCAGGAATGTTATGATAAATACAGTAATGTCTATCAGGAATGTTATGATTAATACAGTAACGTCTATCAGGAATGTTATGATTAATACAGTAATGTCTATCAGGAATGTTATGATTAATACGGTAATGTCTATCAGGAATGTTATGATAAATACAGTAATGTCTATCAGGAATGTTATGATTAATACGGTAATGTCTATCAGGAATATTATGATTAATATGGTAATGTCTATCAGGAATGTTATGATTAATACGGTAAGTAATGTCTATCAGGAATGTTATGATTAATACAGTAATGTCTATCAGAAATGTTATGATTAATACAGTAATGTCTATCAGGAATGTTATGATTAATACAGTAATGTCTATCAGGAATGTTATGATAAATACAGTTATGTCTATCAGGAATGTTATGATTAATACAGTAATGTCTATCAGGAATGTTATGATTAATACAGTAATGTCTATCAGGAATGTTATGATAAATACGGTAAGTAATGTCTATCAGGAATGTTATGATTAATACAGTAATGTCTATCAGGAATGT
Source organism: Sinohyriopsis cumingii (assembly GCA_028554795.2). Classification (NCBI taxonomy): domain Eukaryota; kingdom Metazoa; phylum Mollusca; class Bivalvia; order Unionida; family Unionidae; genus Sinohyriopsis; species Sinohyriopsis cumingii. Next base: position 147,125,128 of record CM068826.1, read on the forward strand.
TATGATTAATACAGTAATGTCTATCAGGAATGTTATGATTAATACAGTAATGTCTATCAGGAATGTTATGATAAATACAGTAATGTCTATCAGGAATGTTATGATTAATACGGTAAGTAATGTCTATCAGGAATGTTATGATTAATACAGTAATGTCTATCAGGAATGTTATGATTAATACAGTAATGTCTATCAGGAATGTTATTATTAATACAGTTATGTCTATCAGGAATGTTATGATTAATACGGTAATGTCTATCAGGAATGTTATGATAAATACAGTAATGTCTATCAGGAATGTTATAATAAATACGGTAATGTCTGTCAGGAATGTTATTATTAATACAGTAATGTCTATCAGGAATGTTATTATTAATACAGTAATGTCTAAATCATATGAAAAAGTAAAACTAGAGAAAACGCAAGTGTAACAGTTTATTTTACATTGCACGAACAAAAATCCATTAAATATTGTTTACTATACACATAGCAAAAACTATGATTTAAATTGTACATATGTTTCTTACTGCCGTGATATACCTTTAGAGCTACAAAATATTGAAATATATCCAATATTTACAGCAACAAACTTTGTCAATGTGCAGATCTATCAAATGTTCCCAAAACAATATAAAGTTAAAAACATTGTTTGCAAAATATTACGACTCTATGGTCCTAAACTAAACTAAGTAATAGAAAAGAGCGACAACCAACAGGATTTTGTAAAATTCAACAAACAGTTTATTTCCCTAGAATATAAAGTGAAAATTTAAAAAGAACTGACAGTAATGCAAATTAAATCCCAAATAGTCCAACAAGCTTTTATCACAAGTTCTAATGAATAAAGTTCTAATCAAGTTCCAGCAGTATTCCAAAAAGAAAAGATCCAACGCTGAAAGTGCTGACGTGCCTGTAGTCTCGAATGTACTAATGCAGCAACGGCTTGAAGTGTGATGACGTGCCAACAGTCTATTGATGAGTCACAAAAATGTAATCCAAGATGTCCTTGTCTAAAGTCACTACAATTCCCAGTTAATGTGTCTGTCCAAGAATATTATTTATGAGCCTTTTGTATTTCCAGTGAATAAATTATTTGAATAAAGTATTCCAGCCTAATTCAGATACTGGACACAACAACAATACAACTGTTTCTGCTTCCAGATCTTACAGCATGAATGAATAATTTCTATCTTAACAAGATTATAAAGTCCTTGACTTGACCTCTGTCACAATTGGCAAGTCTAAAATATATTACTTAATGGAAACTACCATTCTAAAAAGATTCTGTTTCTAAAATGATAATATAGAATGATGTAAACATCATGTAGGCTAGGTATTTTATGAGGAAATTCCAATAACCATGACCGAGACCGTAACAAATATGCTATGATATTGATCCTAATATTTAACCCATATTCATAAAAAAACTATTAGTATGTACTATTTTTTTTTACCAAAACAAAACATAATTAGTGTCTTTGGTCAGGAACACATTGAACTTGATTTTGGATGAGGTCAAGGACAATATACATTATAATACCCTAACAAACAAGGCATATTTAATATAGATAACAAAACATTTGAACGAATTTCAATTACGTTAGAAGTAGAAGATAAAATAGTTGCATATACAAGACTACAAGCGTGAAGTAACGGAGTAAACTCAGCATAGCAAATTAAGATCTTCAAGTCCCTGTGAAGATAATCAAGCCCCTAACCAGATCTTCAAGTCCTTGTCAAGATTATTAAGTCGATATTAAGATCTTCAAGTCTCAGTTTAGATCTTTAAGTTCCAATTAAGATATTCATGTCTCTGTTAAGATCTTCAAGTCCCGATTAAGATCTTCAAGTCCCTAATAAGATCCTCAAGTCCCTTTTAAGATCTTCAAGTCCCTGCTAAGATTATTAAGTCCATATTAAGGTCTTCAAGTCTCAATTTAGATTTTTAAGTTCCAATTAAGATATTCACGTCTATATTAAGATCTTCAAGTCCCTAATAAGATCCTCAAGTCCCTTTTAAGATCTTCAAATCCTTTAATGAGAATATACAAATTACAGTTTCTAATTGTTTTTATTCTTCGAGTAAACGTTTGCGTTCAGTAGTTTAGCGATTATATTATATATCCGGACAACCTTTCCCAGCCTTTATAAAGACCAGAAAATAATGCACGCAACATTCAATGACGATATATATATATATATATATATATATATATATATATATATATATATATATATATATATATATATATATATACATATTCACCTGTTTTCATTTAAGTGAGATTGACCAAGCTAGTACACAACAGGAATCATCTATAGCTTTCAATTATAGCAAAATCAGGAGATGAAAATGCATTTCATATAAGTATGCTTACTGCCAGATGGAACGAAACTAAAAGCATCATATCCACAAAACGTCAACAAGAACAATATTGGAAAATATGCTAAACAGGTGAATAGTATACGTCATGCTCCCATTTCCGATTATTTGAACAAGGTCACACTGAATCGTTTTTGAATAACGTTGCGGTATTTGTGAGTTCAGGAATAATAATAAAACGTATCGAAATCGCCATAGTAACACACGTAGTGTACAGCAACACACATCGAGCATTAATGTCTCTGAATATACTGATAGCTAGGATATTTACGACATTTGCGCGTGTGCTTTAACACTTCCGGAGAATGATTTGAGACTCTGTTTACGTTTACTAAACATGAATGTGTCATCAAAATTTCCATTCAGGGAAAGACTGTTCAACAATTGCACAGCCCTTGGTCGACGAGATTTGTCTTTGACCAGACATGCCTTAATTAGATCCAAATCTACGGGATACATGGCCATCTTGTCCAATACTATAAGCGTTCCAGGATTTTGAATTTGCACAAATTTATCCATTTTCCACTTCCGCTCATTTTCGAAAGCGTTGAATCTGGGGAGAAGAACCTCAGGAAAGAGCAATCCGAATGAGTATAAGTCTGCAGCACTTGTGTAGGATTCCCCTCTTAGGACTTCCGGGGCTAAGTAGCAGAAATCGTCTACAGTTCTGGTTTCCATCTCGATTGGTAACGTTGCTCTCCTTGAAAGACATGCACCAGTCAATCTAACCTCTCCTGTATCAGTGACCTGTTATATTGAACAAGGCTATTATTGATATGGGAAATTGGTATTGTATTTTTAAAATTAAGTTAATATATTCCATGATGAAGTTAGATGTAATAAGTTGTAAATGCATATTTGAGGTCTGGGGTAAATGTATACAAATGCATTATGTGAGTAGACTGATTTGCATTTATGACGTCAGTAACACTTAAATGTAATAATGTAACAGAAAGAGATAAACCTTTATCCCAAATTCAAATATAAATAAATGTATTGTAATTTATAGGTTTATATGTGAAACACGAAATTCAAATTACAATATTACCAACAGTGAGAGCAGGATTTCCTTACCGTGATAGTATCCCTGGTCAGTTCCATATGGACCATGTTTTTGGCCTCAAGATAGTCCAAGGCTACGGCCACTTTCAAAAGGATGGTCATTCTCGGTTGACTTGAGGAGCGGTCCAAGCATTCATCAAGGAAGGTGAGGTACTGCCTCAACGACTGGTAACGACCTTCATGTATGAAAGCTGGTGTAGGGGCATCAGTGTGGTGTATGCCAAGAAACTCGGCCAAGTACATGTGTTCTACATTCAAACTCCTGTAATTAACATAATTAATATAATTAATTATCGAAGCTGAAGTTGGCGGAGAAGGATACACTGAAGGATATGTTCAGGAGTTTAACACCTTTCTGCAACGGTTTGAATGTATTTTAAAAAAGAATTAGCCTGTTAATATTTAAAACAAGATGTGCTTGTTTATAGAAACTTAATGGGGAATCATGTGGTCTTGATATAAATGATAGTATAATAACAGGACAAACATTAGTTTAGAAGTGGTTTTGCTTGATATGCCTCGCAACGATTTCATATATGCAATTCTTGTACTCATATTTAGATGAGAAAGCGTGTGTGTGTGTGTATGTGTGTGTGTGTGTGTGTGTGTGTGTGAGAGAGAGAGAGAGAGAGAGAGAGAGATTTAACTTAGCTTTAAAACAAATGTTCAGTCATATCGCTACTATGTCTGCAGTGTGGCAATTTACACTGATGTCTAGCAATGGAGCATCATGCCGCAGACATGTAGCATCATGACCTACCTAGTCACATTATCTTGACACGAGGCCGACCAGTCCTACCACTAACCTCTTAATGTTGAGCGCCAAGCGAGGCAGCCACTAGTACCATTTATATTAATCTTTGGCATGATTCGACCGGGGTTCGAACCCGCAACCTCCCACATCCGAGCCCGACGTAATACCACATCGGAGCGGTTAGAATGAGAACAAACACTCTTTAATAAAAGGAAATATAATGAAAATGTATACCTGAGCTTTGCCACCTCATGGAATGTGTTCTCCATGCCGGAAGAAGGTAAATAGACACGAATAGTGACCGGCTTTTTCTCTCCAGATTTACAAAGGAATCCATCTTGATAAACTGTCCACAGACCCTGAGGACCCCGTCGCCTACGCAATTCTTTCTGACTGGCAGTTCCAGAGATAAGGCTCGATACTTTGAATTCTGTATTAATATTTTGTTTGTCGTTTGTCAATTCTTCCACTTGTATTTCATCTCTTCTAAAATCATCTACGAATATATAGCCCTCTCCGTACTCCCTCACAGAAGACTTCAGCTGTTCAAAACTTCTCATCAGTTCTATGTACTGTGATTGATACTGCCTCTCTTTATCCTGACACATTTGGAACCGTCGTATCTCCATCTCTGTTACACGAATAAAATTAGGTACATTCTTTTCTAAACTTTCGATGTATTTGTAAGGGCGTGCCAAAAGATCTTTGACTAGCGAGAAAAGATCTTTCTTTCCTTTTTTCTTTCCTTCAAACAGCCAGCCTAACAGCTTTCTCGAGCGGTGTTGAGCGTATTTTACTGGATGTTTTGCATACTTATCGATATAGTCCTTGACAAACTTCTGTTTCAACGGTCGCGTGAGGAACACCTGTAGGCTGTAGGATTTCTCTGACATGTCGACTGGGTCGGGTGTATCAGTTGAAGTAAATTGCTTGAAAACCTCACCCACGGTCCTTCGCTTCACGCTGCCATATATTGATTGTCGTGCACCACCTACAGAATTGCCTAGCCCTGAATCGCCATCGCCTTCAGTTTCCGCTTCAACCTTCTCCATTTCACGGTGCAGGAGACTCAATCGATACTGAATCTTTGCCATCATTTTCTTTTCGTGCTCTTTAATTTTTTTATTATCACGATCCCATTCCTGCAGAACTTGTGAAAGTCTGTTATAGAAGGCATCTTCCACTTTGGCCTTGATGTAGGCCCATGATCCACAGTCTGCTTTTGGTAGCTCTTGCTCTAACCAGCAACCAACCAATCGAGTCCTTACCATCGGTGTATTGAGATAGGACTCGAGCTGTCTGCATATGTCTTGAGTCAACTTTTCTAGATCGTTTTTCAGTTCTGAGATTACGCTATCGGAATGTTCATGGAGCTTGTTGAGTCTTTCTTGTGTTTCCTCAAGCTTTTCCCGCAAATCAATCTCAGAGAGATCAAGCCGTTTGACGACTGTCCTGAGATGATACAAGCTTCTTTGAAGAACCTTCTCAATCCACCTAAAATAATGGAAGAAAGAATAACTGTTTTGGGATTTCCATGCATTTGATCCAAATATATTTTCGAATTCATTTTCTTCCAATAAAGTTTATTTTAGGAACATTATATTTGAATTTGGTCTTTTTCTGGGTGAAGTATACATCTAAAACTCGAAGACTGCAAGGGATACACTGTAGAATTGTCAATACTGTACAGGCATCTATTATTATTCACGACCTTCACGGTTTCGATTCATATTATTCAAAAAACTATTTTGCTTTCAACACGAGCAGGGATTATTTTGATTTGATTGGGTTTCTGGTTACAATGTTTACGTTTCATTCAGTCCAGTCTATGGGCTGTAATATGAGTCATATGGATGCAGTTAAACTGTCTATGATATTATTACTTTATTTGGATTGGAAAACACGTTAACAGTTTAGGAAAAGGTTTAATTCTATGCAACTTTCATTACATCATCAATTTACCTGTTTTTAATGCCATACAATAGCGATTTATTTTGATGATGGGTATATGTTCCCATCTCAAAAGATTATATATGCACAAGGAATGTGCGCTAATCTATAATAACCTGAATAGCGAAATAACGAAACCACATTTCATTTGCTTGACTAAACAGTGTTATAGTGATCGCATGACATAAAGTCATGGACGTCTGCTTGTGTGTGACTTGGATTTTAACGTAGCGTTAACAGCATGAGTAATATCGTTACGACGTCTGCAGTGTGCGTGTTTATAGTGATGTTTAACAACGGAACGTCATGCAGCAGACACGTAGCATCATGTCATACCTAGTTACATTATCCTGACACCAGACCTACCAGTTCCAACACTAACGTCTTAATGCTGAGCACCAAGCGAGGTAGCTGCTAGTACCATTATTTTAAAACTCTTTGCTATGGCTCCGCCGGGGTTCGAAAACTGTGGCCTCCAGCATCCCAGTCGGAGGCTCTCTAACCACAAGGCCACTGGAGTGGTAAAACATGGACGTATGGATGGATTAAGGTACCGAAAACACTTACTACCAAATCGCCACGATGTTTAAAAGACAAAAATTGAATGATAACCGATCAATAATTTTAGGAATACAAAACGCACCTGTAGTTGTCTCGGATTCTTCTTTCCATTCCATAGAAGTATAAGTTCCTCAGTCCCTCCAGGTATCCATGAAAACCGTCACTGATGTAGTCGCTATCAACTTCCAAATCCCTCTGGGTGTTACGACAGGAGAAAAAAATTACCTGCGATTCAGACAGGCCAGGCCATATCTTTCCAAGTTGGTCGAGCACGTGTGCTTTGACCTTGGCTCTTTCAGACGCTTCAACATTGTCGAACCGGTTGCAAAGAAAGATGGCTGCCCTAGGATCAAAACTTCTGTTGCCTTGGCAATTCGGTCTGCCATTTTGCTGTTTTATAACTATCCTGAGGAGGTTTAATAACTACAAAAAAGAAAGTCATTTTATAAACAAGATATAATTTTATCGAAATATTAGTGAACGTTACCTAAACGTGGCTAAAAGTGTTGTAAAATCAAGAGGCTGCATATAAGAAATAATTTTCCTTAATTTGAATGAAGACTCATATCGTTTTGGATAATGCATTTCAGTTGAACAAACCGTAATGATTCAAAATAATCTCATAAAAACGAACTACAGACTCGGTTTCAGACTCGGTTTCAGACTTTGCATACTTGTATTTCATTCATTTAATACATTAGTAGCTGGTTTTATTTTCTCTTTATCGAATTACGTTTGTTTTTCAAATGCATACTAGACAATCGGTATTGTATTTACAAACCCTATCTTCTTGAACTCCTCCAGCACTGTCGGTTTTAATGACGTACAGAAAGCCATGTATCTCATGGTTATTGATGTAGTTGATCAAAAGATCCTCCAGAAATTCACTCTCTCCGATTCCTGGACTATCAACAGGAACCATTGTATTCTACAAAAATGTAAAAGTGTAAGTTGCATTAAGCTGACGTTTTCCTCGAAAGGAAGAAAACAGAAAAAAACAATGGAACACGTTATTTACTCAGACGCAGCAGTAATGTGAAGTGCTACTTGATTATGAATACACCGCTAATGTAGGGTTTTCCGTCCGACTGACTAACGATAACGCTAGTAACCCTGATAATTTCAACGAAAATAGTGACTGTTTCACAAAATAAGTCCTGATGTGCTTTTCAAGTGTAGCTTGTACCAAGGGACAAAATTCGACATGAATTTCTTATTTTAAAAGGTAAAAACCTCGTGTAAAATTTCGTAATAATCAATGCAAAATGTAAACGTACACATATGAAATTAAAACAAATTGCGTACTTAATCTCCTTTGGAATCTGTCAACGATAACAATAATTTCTACAGTAACCGTCTGTGACCACTACTGTGACCCCTACTCGTGACTATATCTAAGTCATAAGACAAAATTGCAAAAAACATTGAATTAAACTAACTTCATTCATTTTCAATATTTCAGATTTTTGAAATAATTTCTTTCTTTTTTCGAACTACTTTCTTCTTTCTGTTGCTTGCTTAACTAACATATGTGTGACCATTAGAAGTGATTTGCAACTTTTAACTCTGGTCTTTGTTTTCCCTATGACCAAGACGCACGCGTGTTGTTTATTATGAGTTCTCAAAAGTGTTTTTATTTTAGATAAATAAATCAGTCTTTCCTGCCGAATTGAGCTGTTTCCTACTGGTTGACTATCAGGTACTTGCGTCTTCATTCAATGACCAAGTCTTATTTTCACAAGCACGTTTACTTCCTTATTGAAACAGTATCGTCCAGTATCCCACAGATATTAAGAATGAATTATTTCTGATCAATAATTGGACTGTCGGGTCCTAAAACTCTCATGGCGACGGACTAACATTACGAAGACCTATCACTTCCAGTTGTCCCAGATACTGATATGTTTACTTCGACGGAGTAAAAATTCGTATGAGAATCGAAAATATTCAAAGATTTAAGCCATGTGCATCCAAACGTTAATAAAACTGTGGTTGTAAATTATTGTCAGAATTAGGTTTTGACACGAAACAATGACGGTTCCAGTAGAAACTATAGCTAGAAAAGAAGTCTCATGGCTAAAGTCGTTTGCAAATTATATTTTTTATGTCGTCTATTATATATCTTGCCAAAATGAAATGTTACCTGCTATTTAAACTTGAATGTTGTTTTCATGTCATGATCAGTAAAATATTTCTTTACTCACCTGTAAAATACTTGAGTTGATACCAATTTGGACCTCGCTGATGTTATGTGTACCTCTGTCTCGCATGAACAAAATGGAATCCAGCTTACTCGGATCTTCGATGTCTTCCTGACTTTGGTCAGTACGAATGATCCGGGCGAAGAATCTTTTACTGTAACTTACACTGGTAATGACCGAAGTTGAGCTAACAACAGCTTCGGAAAGTATTTTCTTCCCAAAGATAAGATTCATGCAGGATGATTTACCCGCGTTTGTCTCCCCTGTAACGAAAACATTCTATTATGTTATCAAGAATTACAAATATATTCAATATATTCATTTTTACTTTCCTGGTGATTTTTTTTTTTTGTTACAGTTTGAAACACGCAATTTTTTTTGTTGCTTTTTAAAGTTGGCTTTCTTTATTTGAATAGAAAATAAGCACCATTATATTAAATTAAATTATGTGAAAGGAGTATATATATATATATATATATATATATATATATATATATATATATATATATATATATATATATATATATATTATTCTGCACACTCGAATAAGAAATGCAATTTACGCTTACCAGAAACGAGAACCCTGCAGTCTCCTTCCTCAAGATTTTTTTCCCTGCATCGAATATCATTTTCCAAATGATCTGACGTCCCATCTTCTTTAAGAAGTTTGACTAGTGTATGAACGGGTCTGTCCTCTGTCGAGTATCCCGCATACCCAGCATTCCCACCGGCATTCCCAGCATACCCAGCATTGTTTAGAATATTTTCCATGTCGCTGAAGAAGGTCAAAAGCTTTTTTCGTTTCGCATGGTCATCCTCCCCTGCTTTAATCATGGCATATTCAATCTAGATCACAGAAAAATAATATTCATGAACAAACAAAATCCGTAATTGTATAGTGCTACTTATTCTATTCTAAATAACATATGCACACTTTAGAATATGATATAGGCCATGTTAAAACTTTAGTTTCAAATATACCTACATCCAAAGATATTCGAAATTCGCAAGAACCATTTATATTTATCTCATGCCGTTTCCCGTCCCCAAGAATGAAAACAAAACAAAACCAACAAAAAAATCCTCATAAAAACTACACATAAATAAAAACAAAATACATTAATGACAACTATAATTTCAAGAGTAGTCAAACCATCTGTAAAACCATTCAGTATGTACACTTCCTAAGGTTACAGCTTTTACTGAATGTCATTTTATTTATCCAGTGTTTTACTTGAAGATTATCTGACAGATATGACTAAAATAGTTGCATGGCAGGATATATTTGATTCTCATGTACGGCAATAGTGGTTATTCGATATAGGAAATGTAATAGACAGTGCAAGGTTTAACTGTTTATGTAATTAATACAGTTTCACATCATAATTAATACTGTTTAGCAGTAGAATTCTAACACGAAACGATGGCAGTTTATTCTACGGAAAGTCTTCGGGAATAATTATTTAGTTAACACGTATATTTCAGTCATGGTTAAAATTTTATTGGAGATGTGCTCTGTTTGTAACTAGCACTAAAACATAGCTGTTAAGAGTAGAAACGTGTGTAAAATTTACCTATCGATATGCTTCGTTTTTATATTTGTTTCACCGCCATCTTCAGGTATTACCATTGTCCTTACTTGTACTTTAAATTCAGAGTATATTATCATAGATAGTAGAATATCTTTGGAAAAGCTTTCTTACCCTGAAGTATGCAAAGTTGTTTGGATAAACCATTACAGATATAAGAGTTAGATTTTGTATCTACTATTTATTTTTGTTCAATGCTGTTGCTCCTATCGGTTAATTTTATTTTTAATAAATTTTTACACACACACACACACACACACACACACACACAGATACATACATACATACATACATTCATGTGTCTGGTTACACTTTCTTTTTGAAGTCTTGAACAATATATCCTTTACTTACCGTGTCTCTCACAGATCCGCATTCCATTTTTTTCAGGTGACAGATACATCGTTCCTTAAGCTCTTCCAATGTATTAAGACCATCACAAGGAATTCCGTGTTCGTCCATCAGGTTCATGGCCTCAAAGATGTCATTGAGGGCTTCAACATCAGCTCTGGTGAGCCTCTCTGCCATACCTGGCATTTCACCGTTGCCAGCCATCTTCCTTCACGCGTTTACTTCTCACTGTACTGGCTGAGAGCAATACTGTTGTTATATACTGTCATTGGACTAAATGGTATGTCTCTATTCATTCACGTCGAGTCAATTCAAAGCAGGAAAAATTCCCGACCACGTGATAATTGAAGATTGCATTACAAGTCGGAATGAACAACCTTTGAGGTTCACATGGGCGAGCACGTGTCAATGGATCTTGATTTTATCTACTGAACTGAAATCTTTTTAGAAATGCAAATAAGTTCAGTAACTCTACTAAAACGTGCAATGCCAATCCGTTAGCACTTAATACATTCTTTCCTTATAATCAGAAGCAAAAAAAAAAAAAAAAAAAAAAAAAATTGTCATCGCATGGAAGACAGAAATGATGAGACAATAGTATAGTATTCTTAAAGTCCTGCCAACTAAAGATCACTCAGCTGTTTAATCAATACGAACAGTAACACCGATTACGTTCCAACGACTTACCTAAACTGTTACGACACCCCTAAACATGAAGTACCGTTCCCTATCCCCATTCATGATCGAAAAGCAAATACATTATAGTTTGTTGTATTTCAAATTACAGTTTTATACTTAATATATTAAATACAGTATTTGTCCACATTTTTAGGTACAACGTAATAACGTACGGTCTTATTCACTTGCTTACAAAGGGTAAATGGCATTATTTTTTGTTTTTATGTCATTAAAACTGCATATAAAATGTCATTAATTTTTGTTTTTATGTCATTAAAACTGTATATAAAATGTTTATAAATAAGTAAGAAAGTTTACGCGTGGCTACTGTTAGACTAAACCGGAATAATTTATTATTTGGAATAAAATTATGGCTAATTATCTTTAACGCAAGCTGCTAAGCTGGAAAGAGCAATTGGATATATATATATATATATATATATATATATATATATATATATATATATATATATATATATATATATATATATATATATATATATATATATATATATATATATAAGGTTAGCAGGACCATTATTAAAGCGCAGTACATCAACGATAAGACAATATTGATATATATAAGGTTAGCAGGACCATTATTAAAGCGCAGTACATCAACGATAAGACAATATTGATATCGAGATGAACCGGAACCATGAAAACAACATCAAAATGAAT
>CM068826.1:147139834-147184834 GCA_028554795.2 Sinohyriopsis cumingii
AGGCAGTGATAGAACGTTAGCCACTATCCACCGTTTGATTAGTCAGTGATAGAACGTTAGCCACCATCCACCGTTTGATTAGTCAGTGATAGAACGTTAGCCACTATCCACCGTTTGATTAGGCAGTGATAGAACGTTAGCCACTATCCACCGTTTGATTAGTCAGTGATAGAACGTTAGCCACTATCCTCCGTTTGATTAGTCAGTGATAGAACGTTCGCCACCATCCACCGTTTGATTAGGCAGTGATAGAACGTTAGCCACTATCCACCGTTTGATTAGTCAGTGATAGAACGTTAGCCACCATCCACCGTTTGATTAGTCAGTGATAGAACGTTAGCCACTATCCACCGTTTGATTAGGCAGTGATAGAACGTTAGCCACTATCCACCGTTTGATTAGTCAGTGATAGAACGTTAGCCACTATCCTCCGTTTGATTAGTCAGTGATAGAACGTTAGCCACCATCCACCGTTTGATTAGGCAGTGATAAAACGTTAGCCACTATCCACCGTTTGATTAGTCAGTGATAGAACGTTAGCCACCATCCACCGTTTGATTAGGCAGTGATAGAACGTTAGCCACTATCCACCGTTTGATTAGTCAGTGATAGAACGTTAGCCACCATCCACCGTTTGATTAGTCAGTGATAGAACGTTAGCCACTATCCACCGTTTGATTAGGCAGTGATAGAACGTTAGCCACTATCCACCGTTTGATTAGTCAGTGATAGAACGTTAGCCACTATCCTCCGTTTGATTAGTCAGTGATAGAACGTTAGCCACCATCCACCGTTTGATTAGGCAGTGATAGAACGTTAGCCACTATCCACCGTTTGATTAGTCAGTGATAGAACGTTAGCCACCATCCACCGTTTGATTAGTCAGTGATAGAACGTTAGCCACTATCCACCGTTTGATTAGGCAGTGATAGAACGTTAGCCACTATCCACCGTTTGATTAGTCAGTGATAGAACGTTAGCCACTATCCTCCGTTTGATTAGTCAGTGATAGAACGTTAGCCACCATCCACCGTTTGATTAGTCAGTGATAGAACGTTAGCCTCCATCCAAAGTCGGATTGGCAAGTGCTAGAATTTTAGCCACCATCCAAAATCTTATTGGCCAGTGCAAGAAAGTTAGCCAACAACCACCATCTGATTGGGCAGTGCCACAAAGGTTAATGGCAATCCATTCTCTGATTGGTCAGTGTTAGAACGTTAGCCACCATCGAACAGTTCGATATTAACAAGGTTTGTGACAAGTTAATGTTGTTGTTGTTGTGGGGTTTAACGCCATTTTTCAGCACACGGTAGGCTATTCATGGCGGCCAGTATTAATGGTGGAGGAAGAACCCGGGGAAAACCCCGGAAAGAACCACCGACCCACGAGAAGCTACTGGCAAGCTTTCTCACATACCCACATTGGCCGAATCCTAGACTCGAACCCACGCAGACAGAGGTGAGATGGTAGTGACCCGTAACGGAGAGCGCTTTAGACCACTCGGCCACTCGGGGCCCCGACAAGTTAATAGTTTGATCATTATTGCTGAAATTGAAATATAACAAAGTTACAGACGAATGTTACCTTCTTAGCAATGTTGCAAATTGTAACATTCATTGCAACAAGGGTTACGATAGCATGCAATTACAGCATTTACTGTAATAATGTCTGAGCTATTACAATCGGGGCTATGACTGCATTCAATAACTCATATTGTCATGACAGTTAATTTTTCAAATGGAAAATTCAATCAAATCACTCGCTGTACTTTATTATAATATTACGTGCGACTGTATGCACTTGACAGCTCTATTATAATAACGAGCTGTACTGGAGGAATATCCAATTAAGTCACGTATTGCTTTATATGCCAGGGTCAACATCCGTTCATATTTAACTGAAAAGAACACCGTAGCACGAACATCACAGTAGTTTATTTATATCCTATAGTATTTATTATAAAATGAATTTTACTGCATGCTATAATAACGCCTTATACTAATACATGTTTTGCATTAAACTCAACGTTATTATATACACTGTTACGGCTCCTTGCAATTGCATTGTAAAGCGTTTCCTAGTAAGGAAACTATAATCCAATTGCATAGAATGCCCTACTATATATTCACTATGGCATCAAGGGTAATCAATAGTGCGCCGTCTATCTTGCATTGTGTCGTTAAAGGCAAAAGAGAATTTAACGTCAAAAAGTCTATAGGATTAACAATATGTGTCGTTATGGGTACAGGCTGATAGGTATTATCAAAATCCTTCATCGGATGAATATTGTGGACGATCTGGGCACATCAGAATCATACAGTTGAATTAATAATCAATAGCCATACTGAATGCAATACCCATACTGAATGAACAACCTACAGTCTTACTAACAAACACTTACACTTATTGATCAACGATTCCTCTCACTGCGCAGCACTCCCCCATCTAGTTGCCAACACACAGTCTTACTGACCAACATCCATACATACTGACTTAAGAAACCATCTTAATGACATGTACCAAATTTTGCTAACCAATACGTGTTGTTATTATACGTTCATTTTCTTCTCCGTTAACTTTACATTGTCAGATACGTTCAGTTATTTGCGATATTGCATTCACGTTCACTTCATATTGCACTTCAGTGTGCCCAATAGTGTCTTAGGAACTACTTTGTAAACAAATCATAAACACTCAGGTAGTAGGCGCTTTACGTTTTGGTTGACTAAATTTGTTTCTGAATGAAACAGAGCAGATGTTTCGTGGAATGCCACATGCCAACTGCATTGCCACATTCCTGGTTAACTTTCTTGATACAACGTTTCGGATTTAGGCTAGTGATAAACGCCAGATTTCATAAAATTACTGGGTCCCTACAAATAACATGCAAGCGACAAGGCATAAACTGTCTTCTTTATCTGGTAATACGAATGTCAAAAAATATACTTACAGTTTTACATCCTAAATTTCTTCAAAATGGACTTTCTTAGTTTTGCAAATCCGAATTACTTGAGCCATGCATGGGTTCTCAAGCTTGATTACATATTTCGAAATTTTACTGTATATTTCAAGTGCAATTACATCCTCCTTACTGCACTCAAAATGAAGTAAGCATTATATTTCATAGCGCCTTTTATATAATCTTTTATATAATTGCAATTGAAAGACTTCATATTTTTCCCACATTATGATTTCAAACATTCAATGACAGAACAGAAACACTTTCAGATGTCAACATATTGCTCCCTCGCTGATGAAATCAGGTGTACTTCACGTAGAATTGGCACAGATAAATCCAGGCCATAATCATGAAATTTCGTAGAATCGACAAAAATACCGAAATCTATTCATTCCAGATCAAATGAAAAATTGTTGCAATGCGTATTCATTCACAGTATGACTCCAAATTTCAATTTTATGTTGATCAAAACGCCATTTTCTTTCGAAAGTTATGTCTAGCGCGGCGGAGTCATGTGCACATTAACAATGTTGTTGTTGTGTAATGACAAATCTTCGCATGTGCATTTAGTTTGTAGTATGGCATACATTCAGTTACTTTGTCTTGTGTAGTCTACTTTTGTTTATATAATTAAGCTTTATGTAGAATAAGAAAATGAGCATATAATAAAAAGCTTACTGCATTTGTGTGGGAAAATATGAACTCGTTTTGTCGGATAGATATACTTCACTCCCATGGTCATGCAGTAGATATGCTTTAAATAGCTTTACTAATGGGAACCAGCCCATAGAAACACCTTACCATACTTAAACGTAATCTGAAAATTACGAAACTGTAAGAGAATTTCGTGATAACTAGAAAAAAAAAATTATAAGAAGAAAATCAGACAATGGAAAATTCTATATAAACGGACCAGACTGAAAGTAATACAAAACCTTCGAAACTAATACAGAACTTAGAATGAGTCTCAAACGTAATCTGGCAAAAATATGTCTTAGACTAAAAGTAATGCTAATTTAAAGATATTGTCATCGAATTTAGCTTATACTAAGAACAAAACCAGTCATCTTTTGTACTTATAGATCTAAAGTAAATATGACGATACTTATGTTCTGAAACTAAAATTAAATTTTTGGGAGAGGGAACAAATCTTGAGAAAAATTAAAACAATAACCTAGATTAAAAATTCCTTAACTAAATGGGAATTTATTTTTAAAAATCTAAAATCTAAAACTATCGCCGAGACAAAAGCTCATGTTTAATTTCGACAGCAATAAAAATTAAGGAGAAATCCGCGCAAAAAAATGTGAAAAATTGTAAATTGAATCTACACAAATTGCTTTACAATTCAAAAGTTTAGAAATTTTTCAAAACTTACACAGTCAAGTGAAAGGTTGAAAAATTAAATAAATCATAACAAATTTACCGAAGATTGAACAAAATGCGGAAATATTTCTGTGCTTCTTAAAAATATTCAACAAATTCAACATTTAATGGAAATTGGTGCAAATTTTAAAATCTTAAATATTTTTACAATTTAAAATTAAAAAAAAATTCAATTAAAAAAAATAAGCATTGTGTTGTGGTTAGTAGTTGAGGTTGTTAGCTAACATATGTGGGTTCTGGTCATTCAGACGATGTACTGGTCAGTAGGTATGGATGTTGGTTAGTAAGACTGTTGATCAGTAAAAGTGATTGCTGGTGTTTAGCACTGAATTGGTAGAGGTTCGTGACTAAACGGGATGCTGGTCATTAAGATTTTGTTTTGGTCAGAATGTATAATTGTTAGTCAGAAAGGCTATGTGTCGGTCATTCATGGTGAGTGTTGATGAATGATGTCAGTGTTCAATTCTCTTTGTTTCAAGATCATCCAAACATTTTCAGCCTGTAGACATTCTGAAAATGACCGTTCATAACGTCCCAACATGTTCATCCGTTCACAAAATGTGAAAATTTAAATAGTAAGTTCTCTTTATGCTTAGAAAGATCCTATTTAACATGGCCTTCGCGATGGTAATTGTCTTTGATTCCCGAGTGCCAGCTGTGTGCCCATATAGTTCGCTTATATTACTTTCGTTGCAAGCTGGTTTTCGAATACGTGCATTATCGAGTCCTTTTATAGCAAGAACCATAATTCGCAGAATATTCATTTATATCACTTATTTCTGGGTCAAAATCTATTCTTAATTAGCAGCTATCTCATAGGCAGCTACTACCCGTCTAGAACTAACAAAATTAGTGAACATGTAATTAGCAAATGACGCCCGATTGGTTAAGAACACGTGATTATAGGTGAAGATAACAGCTGCGTATCACTTTATGTGATTTTCTAGGTGGGATTGTTTACTCAAAAAACGACTGCCATGTTTGCTCAGTATCCCAAAATATTTATATGAATCGTTGCATTATTTTAGAAATTCTGTTTCCTTTTACCAAGATTTTGATTATTATCCGAATGAGGCGTTGAATAAAAAATTGCATACCCATTTAATAACAAAGAAGCAGACGACATTCATTCGTATTTAATAACAAAGAAGCAGACGACATTCATTCGTATTTAATAACAAAGTAGCAGACGACATTCATTCGTGTTTAAATATCCGAGGCCACATGTATACATTCAAATATAGTTATCTAAAATGTTAAAACAGGGTTCATTTTGAAGGCTTTACATTTGATAAAAAACGAGCTTTGTAACTTGCATTTCTCTTTCCACAAGTCAATTTATATTATATAAAGATTTAAACAGTATTATTTTCCATCTAGCTTACTTATTCGTGACAACTTTACTACTTTGTTGGTACAATTATTTTTATTAGCACATATCCCTATTTGTATGAACTATTAGAGGAGCAAAATAGTTTTTGCTAGAACATGCCACTATTCCTTCATGAATATTAATAACTTGTATACATTTTTATTTAGCACATATATCTATGTCTTCATGGACTATCAGGAGAGCAATTCATTTTTATTTAGCACATATCTCTATGTCTTCATGGACTATCAGGAGAGCAATTCATTTTTATTTAGCACATCTCGATATTTTTATGAACTATCAATGGTAGGATATATTTTATTGCCGATCTGTTTCAAAAGTGGTTGCGTTTGAATGGTTCAAGGTTAAACTATCATTATATGATGGCTTGAAAAATGGAAGCTATTTGAAAATAATATATCCTCATATCACGTACAAAACTATTGTCAAACGTTTAGAATTTAATACCTTCATATTTGTATTATAGAAATTGTTTTAGAATCTATTAAAAATAGCACAAGATGAGCAGTACAACTATGACATTAGTTTCGTTTAGAGTATCCAGAAACAGTTGTTTCGATAGAATGGTAACGTAACTGCATTTCTTCTCTGAATATCAAGCTTTAATAAAATCATAACGACCAAATTTATTCCAGTCAATGCCTCCTATGAATATTTTTTTATCAAGTTATTATAACGACCAAATGTATTCCAGTCAATGCCTCCTGTGAATAGTTTTTTTTTTTTTATCAGTATCTGGAACTGTACATTATTGTTCTTCGAACACGTATTCCATGTTAACACGATGACTATGATGACTAAATGCAAATAATTGTCAGCATCATCTACACATTGTTAAATATACCGGATGCACACTTTGTAGGCTATTTGCATTGATATGTTTATATGTATCTGATCTGATACTTTAAAATGACCGCGTAAATTGTTTATGGACTTTCTATTAAACACCAAATAATAAACTTGTTTTTACTCCTCAAAGAGACTGGTATCCAATCTTGATCATATTGTATATGTCAAACTTCATTTTCACTCTTAATAATGGCATCAACATCCAACAAGCAAAATGCCCATGGTTAGCCCTAGCAACGTCATCAGCAGAAATGGATGCGACAATATCAGTTTTTAGATGAACAAGATAAATTCAAGTTTTTGAGAGAGACAGAGATCGATGGAGAGAGGATTCCGGAATATATGGCAGATAATATCTTACAACCTGGCTTTTAAACTTCAAATTTGGCAACAGAAAAAAAGTCCACACTGTCGGATCAGACTCTGGTCAAAACGACTTGGCGAAAGCAAATAAACTTAAAAGACACCACACACAAAGGAATTTGACCACCAGAAGTCATCGTCAGACAGCAAAAGATTCAAAACGATTATCTCTCTCTCTCTCTCTGTTTGGACACTTTTATATTGTTATGTATATCTGTATTATTTGTAACTCCTGGTACATGTTTTCATCTACTTTTTGTAATTTTTTATTCATGGCTATAATTTGTAGTGAATATCTTTCGTTATATTTGCTTACGAGACTAGGGTTTGTTTTAAGAAATTGAAGAAAGGCAAATTTGCATATAACCTATAAATATATGCTTACGTACGTTTTGTCAGTTACTATTAATATAATTATGAAACATGATTCTGCCTTTGTATACATTGAACGGATCGAGCAGGTGGTATCTTAGAAGAATTAAATTAATTCTTAATGGATGAGTTATGTCACATGAATAGGAATTTCGAAACATTAGAACGAGTAGTATGATCTGTCCCGTAGGGGTATGTTGTGAAATATAGCCGTAGGAGAAGGTGTATATAAGGTGAAAACTCAGCAATCAGATTTCATTCCTATTTTGGATTCGTACTTACTTCTTGTGTACCTGTTCTAACATCATGACTGCTGACGTGTTTTGTGTTGTACAATTTTTGGTACTTTTCAGCGGAAATAGAAAGTGCTCAATTTTAACTATAATATTATTCTTGAGCCATTTTGACCTCGTCACGATTCTTGGCGAACCCCTACATTTCCAGTTTTTAAATTTATAAGGAAAATTTTATTCTTTTCGACTTTCATATAAATTTGTAAGGATTATTTTATAGTCACTTCATCTAAGTTCCTCAGTGATAGACATCACTGTAATCTGCCACACTGTATACAGCGTAGCTATATGACTGAATTGTTTTTAAAGCTACGTTACAATTCTAGATCACACACACACAAATACACATTTGATATGGTTTAATCCGTCTGCATCTTAGTTGCATTTGCAGTGACATATTGGTAAAGCGTGAAGTACATACTTTTACTTTGCCTAGTGACATTTGCAGTGACATATTGGTAAAGTGTGAAGTACATACTTTTACTTTGCCTAGTGACATTTGCAGTGACATATTGGTCAAGTATGAAGTATATACTTTTACTTTGCCTAGTGACATTTGCAGTGACATATTGGTAAAGTGTGAAGTACATACTTTTACTCTGCCAAGTGACATTTGCAGTGACATATTGGTAAAGTGTGAAGTACATACTTTTACTTTGCCTAGTGGCATTTGCAGTGACATATTGGTAAAGCGCGAAGTACATACTTTTACTTTGCCTAGTGACATTTGCAGTGACATATTGGTAAAGTGTGAAGTACATATTTTACTTTGCCTAGTGGCATTTGCAGTGACATATTGGTAAAGCGTGAAGTACATACTTTTACTTTATATTGGTAAAGTGTGAAGTACATACTTTTACTTTGCCTAGTGGCATTTGCAGTGACATATTGGTAAAGCGTGAAGTACATACTTTTACTTTGCCTAGTGACATTTGCAGTGACATATTGGTAAAGTGTGAAGTACATAATTTTACTTTGCCTAGTGGCATTTGCAGTGACATATTGGTAAAGCGTGAAGTACATACTTTTACTTTGCCTAGTGACATTTGCAGTGACATATTGGTAAAGTGTGAAGTACATAATTTTACTTTGCCTAGTGGCATTTGCAGTGACATATTGGTAAAGCGTGAAGTACATACTTTTACTTTGCCTAGTGATATTTGCAGTGACGTATTGGTAAAGCGTGAAGTACGTACTTTTACTTTGCCTAGTGGCATTTGCAGTGACACTGGTAAAGCGTGAAGTACATACTTTTACTTTGCCTAGTGACATTTGCAGTGACATATTGGTAAAGTGTGAAGTACATATTTTGCTTTGCCTAGTGGCATTTGCAGTGACATATTGGTAAAGCGTGAAGTACATACTTTTACTTTATATTGGTAAAGTGTGAAGTACATACTTTTACTTTGCCTAGTGGCATTTGCAGTGACATATTGGTAAAGCGTGAAGTACATACTTTTACTTTGCCTAGTGACATTTGCAGTGACATATTGGTAAAGTGTGAAGTACATACTTTTACTTTGCCTAGTGGCATTTGCAGTGACATATTGGTAAAGCGTGAAGTACATAATTTTACTTTGCCTAGTGGCATTTGCAGCGACATATTGGTAAAGCGTGAAGTACATACTTTTACTTTGCCTAGTGATATTTGCAGTGACATGTTGGTAAAGCGTGAAGTACGTACTTTTACTTTGCCTAGTGGCATTTGCAGTGACACTGGTAAAGCGTGAAGTACATACTTTTACTTTGCCTAGTGACATTTGCAGTGACATATTGGTAAAGCGTGAAGTACATAATTTTACTTTGCCTAGTGGCATTTGCAGTGACATATTGGTAAAGCGTAGGTACATACTTTTACATTGCATAGTGACATTTGCAGTGAGAGATTGGTAAAGCGTGAAGTACATACTTTTACTTTGCTTAGTGGTATTTGCAGTGAAGATTGGTAAAGCGTGAAGTACATACTTTTACTTTGCTTAGTGGCATTTGTAGTGACACTTTGGTAAAGAAAAAAGTACAGAGCTTTACTTTGCGCAGTTGCATTTGTAGTAACAGATTGGTCAAGCAAAACGTCCAGATACTGACAAGAAGCAATGCAAAAATCTGGGATTTTTGCTTGACCGATCTGTCATTAGAAATGTCACTGCGCAAAGTAAAGCCCTTGCTACATGAATCTTAGCTAAATTATATTTTAATGTGTACGAGGGTCTATAACACCACTTTGAAGCAGATATCCATCGACAACTAGAACAGCATTGTTATCAATATTAGCATCTGCTAACAGTTGATCAAACTCCCCGTTGGTAGAATCCGCAACCTCATCATCGCGGTCAGAATCCATTACTTATATATGGTCCTTTACACGTGATATTTGTGGTACAAAGTCATGATTAAGATGTCGCTTATCAATGATCAACATTCCCATCTGAACCCAATTACCTTTTCTTCCAATAATGATAAACAAGGGCAATTCAGACTCGCGTACCATAAGATTTGACGTTTAGGTTTGTCAAAACAACTTGCTCTAAGGAAAATAAGTCGATCTTTTGCTAAAGTTAAGACGTTAATATGTTCTCCTTCTTTGAATTATATTCCCATTCTATGCTCTCTTATGTTATTACGTGTGGTGGTGCAGGCATATCTAGAATCTGTTCATCCACGTGCTGTTTCATCTCCCCATTGACTGTATCATCATAGTCTTTATTAAACGCACCCGCTCGTGAGAGTCTCGGATTGCACCGTTTTCAGTGTTCTTTTCAATAGAGCTTATTCTCTATGAATTATTATGCTAAGTAAGCATGTTTCGATTAAATGCACCGGTTGAATCAGACTACGTGTGTCATTGCATGGATACTTCAAGACCTAATTATCGATCAAATATCAGCTGGTTAAGTAATCGCTTCCATTGCGAGTTTTCAAGCCTGGAAGTAACGATACATCCAGTTACTGTTTGGGTAACGAGCATACCGTACGCAGCCTCAATAACATGGATTCAACATTGCTTAAACACACACGAGTTGCATACTGTATATAGGTAGCGTGTCAAATTATGAGGGATAGGCCGTAAATTATAATTAGAGACCCAAAAAGGCAAAAATGGCAAAAGCCCTATTTTAACACTACTAAAGAAAAAATAACTTCCCTTGAGTTCATATGTAGAAAACCATCTTCACTGATGCTAAAATATTAGTTTCAATATAGGTCTTGTTTCGCCCTTTAAAATGTAGTCGTGTTGTTATGTTGTGTTTGGATTATGTTCAAAGTCGAACTCCTTATACAGACTTAAAATGTACAACGCATTTCTGAAATTAATGCTATCTGCAAATACAGTTATCTGAATCTTTCAAGGGAATTCGAACAATTAACATTCAGTTAATAATTCAGTTCTTAAGTTTTGTGACCAAGACAGTTCTCAATGTCAAGCGAAACAGGTATCGGTTAAAATCACATATCATCAGGATTAGCTCATACAGGTGTTGTCAGATTAGACTGAAATCCATACCCATAATGTCGTGAGCCATAGCTTGCACGAACATTATGAAATCCAGACGCAACAGGAACCCAACAATCGTATGAGACCTCAACTCGACGTTTTGTGAGTATTATCAGATTTAAATGAAATTCACCCAGAAGTCAGACATCAATTGCAGCTGGTACGTATGGTATCAAATCCTAATGAAACCGACCCCGATGTACACGAAAAGTTTAAACTATATAGTCTTGCATGAGTAGAAAATAAGATCTTTGTTTATTTACAAAAATCACAATAATCAAAGAAAAACTCAACCTTTGCTCTATATTTACGTGAATGCATCAGCTAACAGATGATGTAAATATTTTCCACATAAAAGTATTCAATACAATTTATTTGCATGAGACAAATATGTAAATCTACATTAATCAGATTATATATTTTAAAATACTTAATACCAATGCAATGTTAATATACGTAGAAGTGCAGTTTTAAATTCTCCTTTGAAAAAAGAACACGGAATGAATATAAGTATATAAACAGGTTTTGATTACTTCAGGACCTGTTGAGTATGTATAGAAAACGTTAGAGGAGTGTACAAAGAGATACATAAAAACATTTCCCCTTAAAATGTTCAGGAATAACACATTATCAGATGAGGTCTTTATGGAGAATCCTTTTTAATTCATATCTCTCTTTCCTCAGTATCAAAATGCAATTGTTTTAAATAACTGCAGAATTAAAGTGCAAATCAATCATTTCTTTGTATTTCAAGTTCTAAAACAACAAATATGAATAAATTTATTAAAGCATATATTCGTCCTGGGAATATTTCTTATTCAAGCTATGTAAATCAGAGTATGGACATCAGATTATTAATCCTCAAAGATGTGTTCTGGGTAACAATAATCGTTGGAAGCAAATAATTCTTGAACATCGTCTACTCTATTTGCATATATTTGATTGCATATCTGGATGCACACTTGACTTGAGTTTGTTTTGATATTTTATAAAATGACACGACGAAACTTACTTAGGGGTTAATTTTAAATATTAAACTTTACAAGTGGCGTTCATTCCTCTAAAACACGGTGTCTACTCGTAATGTTATGTCTGTAAAACTTCGAATTGTCCAGTTTCAAATTTGGGACGCCGTTTTAAACCAAACATACTTCATCAGTCCAGTAGCTGCACGTTTAACTGAGGTCTAGTTCTTTTAAGTTTGATTTTTTAAATATTACTCTCAGAAAGTGACATTCAAGAAATTGCTGAATAGAAGACATAATATATTGTTGTAAAAAAAGTTCAAATGCATGATTACACTATAAAAAGACACACAAAAAAGTTTTTAAACTGAAAAGAAATGGAGACAAAAACAAATCGCATGCAATGACCATTGCACATTCGGTTTATAATACAACAATTGTTACACATATAGTTTATTTGTATCAACCATAGTTTTGCTTTCTCTCTAGTAGACATGATAAACAGAATTTTTCTTGTACATATGTCTCATACACAAACTGAGTCACCTTTAGCAAACTGAAGACACATTTTTAGGTTCATCTTCTGAAATCCAGTGAAAATTGACGTGACGGATTAGTTCGTGCTGGGTAAGACGGGACTCCATACGTACCACTGCTGCTCAAATCATTTGGGAAGGCGGAGTCCAAAGATGTGCTCTTTGAAAATTCTTTCTTTCCTTGCTTGAAGAATGATGATAGATCTTGTGCGGACGGACGAAGAACACTTCTTAAGTTCATACATCTTCGTATGAAATCTGTCAGATTCTTCGGAAGGTGAGATAAGGATGCCCAGTCAAACTCCTCGGAGGGATCGTCGCACGAAATAAAGTCAGACAAAGAGAATTTTTTTTGCTTTCTGAATCCTATGAAATTTGGCGTCAGAATCTCAGCACTAAGTATTCCAAAGGAATAGACGTCGGCAGGAAATGTGTATTTGTCTAGACGGAGGACCTCTGGTGCCAAATAGACGAAATCCCCAGTCCTGAAATGAACTTTGTCGAGGGGAAGAGTTGCAACTCTCGGCAAACACGCACCTGTCAGTTTTACTTGTCCTAATGGTGTCAACTGAAAGATAAAAGTTAAATGCCCATAAGATGAAGAGTAGGAATAACAGGTAAAACAAATAAAAAAGCTCTGATCAAGATAATAGCGACTACGAGGACAGAAGAAATAGATAAGGAAATAGCGGTTTCAGTTAATTGGAAGGGAAAGATCACATTTAAGTATAAATGCACAAAGACAAATTAATGACGGATTTATTTCTTCCAGGATGAAAATATAGGTGGACAATAATTTTACCGTGATTGTATCTTGAGTGAGTTCCATGTGAACCATCTTTTTATTATGTAGATAATCAAGCCCTGATGCGATCTTGTCGAGAATTAGAAGGGAACTCTTGATCCTTTCTTCATCACTCAAGGACTCTGTAACATAGCGTCTCAGTGACCAGTAACTACCATCGTAGACGAATGCAGGAGTGGGAGCATCAGTATGGTGAATTCCAAGAAACTCCGCCAAACTAGGGTTTGACATTATCCTATGAAACAAAAGAAAGACGAAATGCTTATTATAACTTAATTTATAGAAGTCCCAATAAAGGCAAAATATAGAGTGGAGACACACTTCAGACACTGAACATTGCTATTGATGAAAATGATGGGTAAGTGAACTGGCTAAAGTTGCTAGGAAAAGGTATAAATAATGATCGACCGGAAACAATGTCAACTATGTCTGAATTTGTCTCGGGTACGACAAAAGGCAAAGATTTTACAAGAAAACGTTCTTGCAATTGTAGCAACTTGCAATTTGAGATTCATACATCAACTAACGTTTGCAGTACCCATATTTGACTCTGATTCAAATCGTATACTGGTTGTTGTAGAAACATCATATGGAGTAAAATTTATTTCGATGTATATAATGACTGCATCAGGCATGCACTATAAACTAACATGATTATAATTCTTTTAATAGTTACTGTAAGATATTTGTTGGAACATGTTTGAACATATTTGTCATCCCTTTCATAAGGTGAGAACAATATGAATATGTACTTTAATGTACTTCCGGGAGAAAAGTTTGACAAAGGCATTGAGTGTGTAGAAGAGTCAAACCCACCTAAGTTTGGCCACCTCGTGGTATGTGTTGTCTACACCTGAGGATGGAAGATACACCCGAATGGTGATGTCTTTGTCAGAATCGCCTCGTGAAAGGACACCGGTTTTAACAACTGTCCACAAACCTTGTGGACACTGGTTCTTTTGTTTCTCCCGTTCAGTTGTAGTTCCTGAAAACATGTCGGACACCCTGAATGTTGATGATATGCTTTTATTGCTCTCTGTACCATGCAGTATCCGCACCTCGTCATGTTTAAAGTCATCGACAAAGATGTGCCCTCTGCCATACATTTGCAAGGAATGTCGTATCTGCTCAAACCTAGTGACCAACTGTTCATATTCCTGTTGATATTGTCGGTCTTTTATTTGATGTTTTTGGTAGCCGTCACACTGTGTCTGGTTGGCGCTAATGATTCGGGGGATGGTATTTTTCAAATGGGCCAAGAATTTGTAAGGCTGATCTAGTAACCACCTAACAAAAGGAAGAAGACCGCTCTGCTTGTCAACATTTGCTTCAAGCAATCGATGGAGAAGCTTCTTTGATCTGTGTTGCACATACTTCACCGGGTTTTTCTTGTATCTTTCCAAGTGACTCTTTGCAAACGGTAGTCTCATAGACCTATTAGTAAGGATGTCTAACCTCAGACCATATGATTTAAAATCCACACCGAGATCACCCACTGCCGAAATCGTCCCATCCAAAAGAGTATTGCCCAGACTTGAGCCGCCACGAATCTCATCTTCAAGCAAATCAATTTCGTTTTCAAGCAAATTCAAACCTTCTCTGACCTTTTGAGTCATTTCAATTTTGTGGCTTTTGATCAGTTTATATTCTTCGTCCCATTCCATGAGAATCCTGGCTAACTTGTTGTAAAAAGCCCTTTCAACTCTTGCCTTCACAACTCCCCAACTGGCGTCCTTCTCGTCCCCTTTAGGAATCTCGTCTTCAGTCCACGTCGATACTAAACGAGCTTTTATTTCTGGCTTTCTCAAATACGGTTCCAACTCGTCACAGATGGTCGCGGATAATTCTTCAACATCGATTTCAAGATTTCGGATGATATCTTCTGATTTCTGATGAAAGATGGTAAGTCTTTCAAAGATGGACTTAATTTTAAGTTGAAGATTGTGTTCGGAAAGATCGAGCATTCGGACGACTGTTCGTACGTGATGGAAACTTCTCCGCAGAAGGTTGTCAATCCATCTGAGAATATATATATATATATATATATATATATATATATATATATATATATATATATATATATATATATATATATATATATATATATCGTTAGCTTGTAATGACTACACCATGTATGATATTATTCACAAGTTGGACTTTTAAGAAAATTTTCCTTGGAACAATTATTCCAAATCAAAGAAGAAACGTGTATGTGAAATGGTTCGCGTATGATATTTGTGCGAAAGGCTTCTAGTGCTATGTTTAGTCAATGGTAATGCTCTGAATGGTTTTACGCATGACATTTACTAGAAAACCCTTTCATATAAAAATCAATAAAGTCAGCGAATATACAAGCAAATCTTAATTTTGAAAATTTACTATTTCAGTATGTTTGCAATTAAAGCCTTAATTTTGTAATTTAATTTTTTAAAAACAACAGATGTTCCTGGCTATTGAATGTTTTTCACTCTATTTCATGGCATCAACATTTAGTTCTTACTTATAATTTGCTTTTATTCTTTTTTCAAGGGCTGTAATATACAGGTCTCTCAATCCTTCAAGGAAAGCCTGCAGGTCACTGTTGATGTAGTCTGGGTCAGCATCAAGATCTCTCTTTGCTGTATTTTTGGAGAAGAAAATCACCTGCGATTCCGAAAGATCAGGCCAAATTGTGCCCAACTGCTTCATGATATGATCTTTGACCTTTTCTCTCTCTGAAGGATGGATGGCGTCAAACCTGTTGCACACAAACAATGCTGACCTCGGATCAAATTTCTCCTTCTCCTTTCCTTGTTCATTGTGTTTCAGGATAATCGACAGAAGGTCTAAGAGCTGATTGAAAGAAACGATACAGATACAGTTGTAAAGAAGTGAACATTGACAGAACATACAATTGCACGGGCTTTATCTAATTATTGGGGACTTTTTCAGCGTTAAATAATTCCTTTCACAAACAATGTTAGCTTTTACAGTTTGAGACAAATAAAAAGAGTTGATACGATATCCAATGTCAGCATGTGATATTAAATTAATGCAGATTTTGAACATTACAACAAAGCCATGGTTTTGCTGACGTCAAAAGACTATCATTTATTAGAGGTAACGTC
The DNA here is from genome assembly GCA_028554795.2 of Sinohyriopsis cumingii. Classification (NCBI taxonomy): domain Eukaryota; kingdom Metazoa; phylum Mollusca; class Bivalvia; order Unionida; family Unionidae; genus Sinohyriopsis; species Sinohyriopsis cumingii. The sequence continues at coordinate 147,156,356 of CM068826.1, forward strand.
GTAGACATGTTTTTTCTCTCAAAGGGATCCGCCAAATGCGTCAATGAAACAAATACATTATTGCGGTGAGCAAACAGTCGCAGATTATCTCTGTTGCGGTTAATAGGAAGGTAACACTCATAACACACACACCGATATATATATATATATATATATATATATATATATATATATATATATATATATATATATATATATATATATATATATATATATATATATTACATACTCGGTCTTCATGAACCCCTCCAGCATTGTCTGTCTTTATTATGTAGATAAAACCATAAATCTCGTTGTTCTTGATGTAGTTTATCAAATAATCCTCCAGGAATGCATTCTCACCTATACCAGGTGTGTCAACGAGAATCAGCGTGTTCTGAAACAGTAAAAAGTTCGCCAGGGATTTGTCGTAAGTATTATCGTATATTAATGACCGGAAGTCAGTTCCTCTGATATACACGATCCTATTTAAAATTACTGCTATCACTAAACAATCATTATACCATTGCTTTTCATACTTTATAGTTGGTAATCTGTTAATGATGTAATGTAAAGTGTTTTGCAAGACAAAATTGTTTGTTGAAATCTTCCGCTGTCACTGTTTATTACTATCCTATTGAATTTAGTTCCTTATCCACCAGCACAAACATTAGCACAAAAAATATTTTGGTATATTATTAATTATTATAACAGCAGTAGTAGTAGTAGCAACCATGTGTGGCAGCTGTACTATAGATGTTTTGACTGGTTACTATTTTCAAGAATAGCCGAGAAAATTAATCATGCTTTCGTAATAGCCTGCATCGTTACTTTGATTCATGTTGGGAGGAATAGGGTGACATTGGAAAGGAGTAGAGTAGAACATGCAGCTGTAGCAACAAGTTTTAAAATACCACAGACATCTAGACGGTCGTCGTTTATAGGGGGAATGGAAAGGCTGTGGATGACAAAAAGGGTGCTTACATTGAGTAAATCCGAGTTGATGCTAATTTGAACTTCATGAATGTCATGACATTCACGCTCGTCCTTGTGAAAGAGCTCTTGGTCTAAACTGTCTGGATCAAGCGGATCTATATCTTTCTTTTCGCCGTTGTTGCGAATTACCGTTGCAAATCGCCTTCCTTTGTTTTGAACTGTGGTGATAACTGAAGTACAGCTAATACTCGCCACAGACAGAATGGGATCTTGAAGGAGGAGATTCAAACACGACGATTTGCCTGCTTTTGTTTCACCTGTAAATCACATTGAAAAGATAAGATAGGAATGGGAAGGAATCAAGTACAACATGATTGTCAACCATTTTTCATGACGTGTGTTTGTCTGCAAAATCTATGGCATGCTATAATTTCTCTAGCACATCACATAACGAGTCGGGTGAATTTAAAATATACTAGTATTTCTTTAACACATAGGCCAACCAGTCAGTCTGAGACAAATACCTGTATGCTGGCCGACGGCGGCCTCTCGGAGTCAAGTACCTTAGTTTTGTAACATATATCAAATACTACATGGAGAAATACACGCTAAGTAACACGAGCACGTGACTATAGTACGATTATTTTTTTGGGTACTGAATCTGTAACAAATTTGATTTAATTTAATTGATAGTATTCATTCTAATCCTCATGCAAACTGCCAAAGCTGAGTCCACCTTAGACTGGGGAATATAAAATTCATGAAATTTGTGTTGCAAAATTTAATCTTTATATAGTACTGCAAAAAAAAACAAAAAAAAAAAAACAACGATATAACTAACCTTGCCGACATAACTTGAATTAATTCTTTAATAAATAAAGTAAATTCATTTATTTTCGTTGGTTTTATTTGAGGTAATTCGGTGTTTTAAACTGTGAAGAGACTTCTGATGGGCAAGACGATTCCATCAGTTGGAAATATAAATCAGCTCTAGGAACGCAGAATCTGTGTTCTGAAGCGAAGTCGAAATCTATAATAATATGTACCCTAGAAATAAAACTGAATTCACAGTACCGGAACTTATATTTCTTTTAAAAGAAAACCATCCACTGCGCAGGTGCATACATGTTTGCACATCGGCTGAAATGCAAAGGTCCAGATGATCAAATAGCTGAGCTATTATAATGATGATTAAAAAAACAACCATGAAACCGGCATTAAAATTCTATTCCAAATATGACATTGCAATTCCAGTAAGTATCACCTGCTACTAATATCTTGCAGTTTCCATTCTTTTCTTTCAAGTTTTCTTTCCTCTTTTCAATGTCTGCCGCCAGATCTTCTGATGTTCCTTCTTCCTTTAGGAGCCTTGCCAGATTCTTGATGGGTTTATCCTCCGGGACATCACTTTCAAACAAACCAGCCCCGTTTAGCAAGTCATACATCTGGTTGATTAGACACGTTAGCTGTTTCCTTTTGGCTTTGTCCTCTCTTGCTGCTTTCCGCATTGTCTCGACGATCTGAAGTTATGTATGGGAAATGTGTTCAACGTCTTAAAACATCAGAATGCGGAAAAAATCGTTTACATTAATCAGCATATTTGTTGGAAAGCTTGACATGGGAAGGGGCTTATGGTAGGGAGACAAAAGGGTAAAATTACTTATTCTGGATGAATTGCCAGATAATTAATCATTGATGTCGTAGACTCCGATAGTTAATTAAAAAAAATGCTATCTGCATTGAAGAATTCAAAATTGAAAATCATCTCTGTTCATTAGCTGATGAATTTACAGCCAAAATTTTAAAGTCTCCACAACATCCAAGCTGATTAATCAAAATTTTAGTGCTATGCTATAGCAGATGGAAGGTAATGAATGGATAGAGGTTTTTGTTAACAATAATGCAGATATAGCTATTTCACCTGTATTTTAAATAAATATCTAGACAGAATAAATGTTCTTGTCTACCTAAGCTCCTATAAACTTGACGTTCAGGTTTAGGTCAGCACAAAAACTGACGTGATCCTTAATTATTTTTCTGGACTAGTTATTAGTTTAAAGAATGGTATGGCGATTGAAAAATGCCAGGAAGACAAAATAAGTTCTTTCTTTCATAGTTTTAAAGAGGTCACTGACTGTGTATATATCTTTATGAAATCGTGCGCTTGTGTATTCTTTCAAGTAATAACATATATGTCATAATACAGCAATATTCACCTCAACTACTCTGTCATAACGCATTTATCTTGAGGGCTATTCGATTTTTAGAAATATTTGTGTTATCGTTTTCATTGTAATCCAAGTTATCAACGAACTAATGAAATGATCGTGTTAATTAATTATCTCCTAGAACTATAAATGAGTCAATAAAACATTCTCTCGAATGACAAAAGGCATTAATTAGGCTCAGAACAAGATTAATATAGGACGTTTACCTTAAAACATGTGCATGTAATTAACAAAGTTGCAGAGATCGTTCAGCTATTTAGACGACAATGAAAACGTATACTAAAAGAGAGCGATAGTAATATTTATTCCGAAGATGGTGACATTTCAGAAAGATTAAAAATAACATGGCATTTAAAGTGTTGGTATAAAGCAAATTGATATACCAATAATATTGGTATATTAAATTGTGATCCGCCCATGGCGCAATAATACGAATATATAAGCATTCTTTCAACTGCTGGCCGATAGATTAATGATGAATTTCTACTCATTCATTAATCATAAATGACATATGAAAATAACGATAAAAGAGTATTAATAGTCCCTGTTTTCTAAATTGTATTAAAATGGTACACAATTTCATCGGAATCCTTTCTTTTTTCTATTCCCATCTCGTGCGTAAATGACAAAATAAGCACAAATATGGAGTGAGAGAGAAAAACATATTGCGCTGGACGAAAACATTAAAACTGAACTTGTACCAAGTAACCTACAGTAAACTGGTTCGTCGTAACGGTTTGTTTACGCTTTCTTTGGGATCTATCAGCAGTGTTCAAGATATCAATGATACATAGTTTCAATAGCCAGTCACACTGGGCCTATATGTTAAATTTGTCGGTTACGAGGCACACATACTGTACTGTGTTTTAATCTTTTGTTGTTGTTTCTTAAACCTATTACAATTTTCTAAAACTCGATTATTAATTATTAAATATAAAAATGTACAAATGGTCGCCTCCCCCCCCCCCCCATTATCGTTGCGCGATACGGGCGAAAATCCATGAAAATACTAGAGTTGAGGATTTTCACTTGTGACATACGACGATGTCTCTGAATCTATGAATGATAGTAATGTTAGTCAATCCTTCAAAAGGAGAGAGAGAGAGAGAGAGAGAGAGAGAGAGAGAGAGAGAGAGAGAGAATTTTATGCTCTTTAGAAATGTTAATTAATGCAGAATAACGACTTAGATGAACTGTCAATATATTAAAATATTTTAATTACCTATTGCTGATTCGTCATTTCACTTAGTTTTTATTCCAGGCTAATTTCGATACGCCAGTACGTGAATGTCTGACAGTACACGTTCAGTGTACAAGAGGTAACCGTGTTTGCAGTGCACTACTTTCTTCATAAAAACCATATTTCATGTTTAAATCATAAGTGTGTCTTATATTGCGTAAAAATAGAAACTGAAAAAGAAAACAATCAACTTATCAATTTCCATATGTGATTGTGAACAAGAAGAAAAATCGTGGAACTACACTTCGTAGCGGACACACTCGCAGGGATATGAGGAGTTCATTCACTCGGTCAATACACAGTTGCCAGGAGTATATCGTAACTCCATTCAGAGTGCAAGTATGTGTATTTGTATGTGATATAAATAAAATATATGTATAGTATGTACGCTGCATCAGTGATACACCAATCGTTGTATACATTTTTCATTAAAAGGAATCACATACATTAAAAATAACATGGCTTTTAAAGTGTTGGTATAAAGCAATTTGTTATACCAATACTATTGGTATATCAAATTGTGATCCACCCATGGCGCAATAATACACATCTATAAACATTCTCGCGACCGTGTGCAACTGATTCTAGATCAATGATGAATTTCCACACATTAATCATTTGTGACGTATGAAAATAATGATAAAATGTATTCATAATCCCCGTTTTCTAAATGAATTTAATATGGCAAACAATTTCATCTCAATCCTTTCTGCTTTCTGTCCCCCCCCCCCCCCATGCATAACGGACAAACTACAAAGAAATGAGAGAGAGAGAGAGAGAGAGAGAGAGAGAGAGAGAGAGAGAGAGAGAAGAAATTTGGGTTTGATTAAAACCTTAAAATAGAAACTACACCAAGTAACCTACAAGAATATGGTTCGTCGTAACGATATGTGTGCACTTTCCTTGGATTTACCTACAATGTTCATCAATGATACAAAGTAGCAAGCCATGTCTACATTATACGGTAAATTTCTCGGTTACGTGGTACACATACTGTGATGTATTTAATGTTTTGCTCTTCTTGTTGTTTCTTAAACATAATAATATGTTCTAAAAATCAATTATTATTAATTAAATATGAAAATGTCCTAAGGTTTCTCTCTCTCTCTCTCTGTGGACCATCTCTCTCTCTCTCTCTCTCTGGACCATCGTAGCAAGATACGGGTTAAAATATATGAAATGACGAGCGTAGAAGATTTTCGTTTGTGTCATCCCACGATGTGTCTGGTCTTATGAATGATGGTAAAAGTTGTCAAACCGACCAAAGGACGAGAGAGAGAGAGAGAGAGAGAGAGAGAGAGAGAGAGAGAGAGAGTTACTGTACTGTTGCTGAAGCAGAATAATGTAAATATATTAAAAGATTTTATTTACCTCTTCCCTGTTCGTCATTGCGCTTAGTTTATATTCCTCTATTCCACATTAATTTCCATGCGCCTGTACGTGAATGGCTAAGCGTTCATGTGAATGGCGTAGCTAACCAAGTTTTTGTAGTGCTTTACTTTCATCATTAATACCATCTTTCATGTTTAAATCATAAGTGTGTCTTATATTGATTTAATCATTGTGAATAAAAATAGGAACTAAAAAAGAAAACAACCAACTTATCAATATGCATATGTGATTGTGAATAGCTACAAAAGGCATAGAACTACATTTTGTAGCGGACACATTCGGGGATGTGAGGAGTTCATTCATTCGGTCAATACACAGCTGCCAGTAGTAAATCTTAACTCCGTTCAAAGGGCAAATATATATACTTGTATGTGATATAAGTAAAATATATGTATAGTATGTACGCTGTATCAATGATATACCACTCGTTGTATAAATGGTTCATTAAAAGGAAACTCAGAAAGCCTCGTTTCCTTGTAATGAAACATTTATACATCTCTTGATATATCATTTGTACCGCCTACGTTATATACATATATTCTCTCTCTCTCTCTCTCTCTCTCTCTCTCTCTCTCTCTCTCTCTCTATATATATATATATATATATATATATATATATATATATATATAAAGAGAGAGAGAATTATAAATATACACCAGACAGAACGGAAAGTTCTCTATCGTTATGGAATATAGGTTGGCGTTTGCAGGCAAGGCGATGGGTGCCATTTATCTGTGGATCTTGGTTCAAATCTCTGTAGGATACGAATTAAAATTCTCTAACCTTTATGATAATGTGTGTGTATATATATATATATAATGTACGCTGTATCTTTAGTATGCCACGACAACAATAAATGTATCCAACAATGGTGCAACAAAGATATGGTGTACATACTATGGATATGTTGTATATATACTATATGCAAACACATACATGCTATGGATATGTTGTATATATACTATATGCAAACACATACAAACTATGGATATGTTGTATATATACTATATGCAAACACATACATACTATGGATATGTTGTATATATACTATATGCAAACACATACATACTATGGATATGTTGTGTATATATACTATATGCAAACACATACATATTCAGCTGTGTAGATAAGAATAAGACGCTATGGAGATATTGAGTCCCCTGCCGAGTATGTCTTCTACAAAACTAGTTCTGCAGCTGTTGCAGTACAGTTCTTATTAAAAATGGCCATGTTGCTTTTTCTAGCTATTTTCACTTATATTGAAAAGACGCTCATGCTTTAAGTTTGAAGTTGATTTAAATAAAGAAAGGAATAGCTCTACAAACAGTGCATTCTTGGCTTCACGAACTTTGAAAGGTCGGCCATTCGATCAGCCGTGACTAAAACTAGTAGGGCTATGAAGAGTGAAATATCAGGACAAAAGAGGTGTACGCAGTAAAATGATACTCTCCTTTATCACAAAAGGTGGGTGCCTAGGCTGGGGATCAATTTGCACGAGGACGCATACAAAAATGATTCACCAGCAAAATAGTGTAGCCATTTCAATATCATTGAATGTGCCCGTTAGACTGGTCGATTAATGACTTCCTGGAAGAGAGACTTTGATTGGTTCAATCAGGCAGCAAGGTCACGGTGAGTCACAATGGCAAGAAAAAATGACTCGCTTTTGCAATGATCTTTACATATAGTCATGAGATACAGGTAGCGGTGGTCTGGGATGATGAGCGAAGCGTTTTATCGCTTGTGATTTCCACAATGGTATCCTTAATTACTTATTGACCATACAAATCCTTTTCATCTCTCTCTCTCTCTCTCTCTCTCTCTCTCTCTCTCTCTCTATGGTCTGTTTGACTCCTTTTTACGAGAGAGAGAGAGAGAGAGAGAGAGGGAGAGGAGAGGAGAGGAGAGGCAAGCCTTCGATCATCTAAAGATTGACCAATACATTGCTTGGATTATTTTAAATTTGCTTAAACTATGTTTGCTTTGATTTTTAGACTAAACAAATCATTATAGTCCTATTTTGACAATGACACATTAGATGGAACAAAAACAAATATTTTGAGTAAAAACAAAAGAACACTCCAACCAACCCCACCCTTCGAAGATGAAATGGTCGGTCATTAAATGTTTAAAAGCAAGAACAGAACAACCATTGAATTAGACTGCAGCAGGAATGTGCCGCCTGTCCAAGGAATTTACATTCCTCTTGTCTTAGCATGATTGTGCAACTTTGTATCATTGGCATGTAGTAACAGTGAAGGAAAATTGGAAAGAAAATGTACTCGTATCATTAAAATGATTTGGTACCACAAGATAAAATACATCCAGTCTTTATGCAGGAAAATAAAATTTTGTGATTATTAAATGCCACGCTTGATCCAGAATCGAAACTTAAACTCACCTCATCAGCATAATACCCACCCACCCCTTTTCGTAAATTCACCTCACTTCATAGGCTGATCATATAGGTCTACATATCAGTGGCCTTTGAGAGTAGTATAATTAGTTTGACAAAATCTGTCGCAGCAAAATTCATTTTTGTCATTTTTTAAAATATATGATCATATTTGACCAAAATTGCAAGTCCGATTCAGCAATGAATCACAACGTGTTTATCACTGTTGTCAGTCAAGCCAGTAAGGAGAAATACCTAAGCAGAGACGCGAACGGTGTCGAATCACAATTTGTCAACAAGATTTAATTGCAACGCCTGCAATGAAATGCATTTCTTATTTATTTTTCTAGCTAAAATGATCGTGTTTGCTGCTGCAGGTAACACTTATATCAGTACACACAATCAAGCGTATCATGGTGTAAAGGGAAATTTTTTTATTTCACATGTGAAAATAAAAGGATATATTTTTCACAGGTGACTATATATGAATTAGAGCATGCGAACATTATTTAGCCTGTAGAAGTTTATATTTCACACTGAATTAGATAGATAGATAGATAGATATATAGATAGATAGAATACTTGCCTTATTCCTAATATTTCCATGTTTAATCTTCTGATAATGGAGCAAAAGTCTATTCTTATAGTCGTCTAGATCCTGCAAGCCGTCATCAGGTACACCAAAATCTTCTAGTATGGCCATGGACTCCGCAATATCTTCTAGAGACCTTATCAAGTCTGGAGTAAGTTGGATTGACCGTCTCGCCATTCTTGGAAGATTGTTGTCAGCAAGGTCCACAGAGCCTCTGTATGTACATTATAGCTTACCTTCCAGATAATTTATAAATATGTACATCCTTTCTAAAACCGATGCACATAAGGTCTTGGTTTTTTCTATTTCTACTGAAGACAATATCCTTTATAGTCGTGAAATATGGCAAATATTTATGTTCCAGTAACTCTCAAGAAGTACTCTAAAATATGTTTTGTTCCTTCCTTGCTTAACGAAAAAAACGTGCTCGTCACCTTCAAGATTATGAAAAAGGAAAATGCATTCAGTGGTAACGCTTCGAGGTCAACAGAGTGTCTTCATAGCATCGTATACAACTTCTCATGTGTCCGACTACGTGCACCAAGTTGACTATACAGTCGTCCCAAATTCATAATCTTGTCGTCTGTTCGAAGTTTTATCTATCCTTCCTATTACAGTATGTACATTGTACTGGTACTCTTGAAAGTGTTTATACTGTATCTGGACTGCACTGGACCTATCTCGCCTTTGTGTGATCTGTCGGCAGAAACAACTACACTTTCAGTAAATACATGAAATGAAATAACATGCACATTCCATTTGGGCGTGCAGAGACTTGTACGACTGACTGGGTAGTAACATAGGTATTAACCAAATCGTCATGAGCAAATAGATCTGACTATACAATTCCTTTTTCAGGACAATATGGAATCGCTTACTATAGAATTGCGTCCGTTAATTGCAATACAAAAGACGGCTTTATGAATGCAGCAGAGAATTATTACAGAATTGGCAAACAAAAGCATTGGGGCAAGCAACAACATTTTACAGTGCGCTGGTGCATTCATAGCATAAATCAGATGGTTGTTGTTTTTGTTGTGGGGTTTAACGCCATATTTCAGCACACGATAGGCTATGCATGTCGGCCATTATTAATGGTGGAGGAAAAACCCGGGGAAACCCCGGGAAGAACCACCGACCCACGAGAAGCTACTGGCAAGCTTTCTCACATACACACTTTAGCCGAATCCTAGACTCGAACCCATGCAGACAGAGGTGAGATGGCAGTGATCCGTAAAGGAGAGAGCTTTAGACAACTCGGCCACTCGGGGCCCCCGTAAATCAGATGGCAAGTTATATATATATATATATATATATATATATATATATATATATATATATATATATATATATATATATATATATATATATATGGCCACATTAGAGCTATTGTCTAAGTATTACTGACTCCCCCGTAAATCAGATGGCAAGTTATATATACATGGCCACATTAGAGCTATTGTCTGAGTATTACTGACTCCCCCATAAATCAGATGGCAAGTTATATATATATATATGGTCACATTAGAGCTATTGTCTAAGTATTACTAACTCCCCCATAAATCAGATGGCAAGTTATATATGTATGGCCACATTAGAGCTATTGTCTAAGTATTACTAACTCCCCATAAATCAGATGGCAAGTTATATATATATATATATATATATATATATATATATATATATATATATATATATGGCCACATTAGAGCTATTGTCTAAGTATTACTAACTCCCGCATAAATCAGATGGCAAGTTATATATATATGGCCACATTAGAGCTATTGTCTAAGTATTACTGACTCCCCCATAAATCAGATGGCAAGTTATATATATATATATATATATATATATATATATATATATATATATATATATATATATATATATATATATGGCCACATTAGAGCTATTGTCTAAGTATTACTAACTCCCCCATAAATCAGATGGCAAGTTATATATATATGGCCACATCAGAGCTATTGTCTAAGTATTACTGACTCCCCCGTAAATCAGATGGCAAGTTATATATATATGGCCACATTAGAGCTATTGTCTAAGTATTACTGACTCTCCCATAAATCAGATGGCAAGTTATATATATATGGCCACATTAGAGCTATTGTCTAGGTGTTACTAACTCCCCCATAAATCAGATGGCAAGTTATATATATATATATATATATATATATATATATATATATATATATATATATATATATATATATATGGCCACATTAGAGCTATTGTCTAAGTATTACTGACTCCCCCATAAGATGTGAAGCGTTCTCCAGAAATAAGTGTGCTGCTTTTGAAGGATTTCGAAAAGCATCAAACTGACAGCCTCTAAATGAATTAATCACCAGGAAAAAACTATTCCTTCTCCAAATTCTTCATCTTCTTCTTCTGCTCTCTCTCTCTCTCTCTCTCTCTCTCTCATGAAAAACAAACTTTGATCATGTTTCTTATTGTACTCTTTGGTCTTAGGAAGAGCATTTGAATCGTGTTATTTGACAGAATTTTTAAATGTGAAAAAGAGCACGATTAGAAGACTGGGGCGGTGAGATAGAGTAAACAGACTAGTGGAATGTATGGGTTATGCTAGGGCAGTGAACTAGAGCGAACAGGCTAGTGGAATGTATTGGATATGCTAGCGCGAATTGCGTGTCACTTTATACACAGTTAAAAATGGAGCGACATCATCAGTGCCTCACTCCCATCCTGCATATATCATTCTTTTAATGTACTGTCCACAGTAAACACCAGAGGATATGGGCCAGAGAAGGGTATCAAAGTGGTGAATTGTGTAAAGAAAAATAGTACATCACCAAAACACTTCATCGTGGGTGTCCAATCAATGATCTTTGAGAGTATCCATGGCCGGGGTGGATTTTACTTCTCTCAGCGACTCTCGGGGCATAATTTGCTGCATTGGTAATCAAAATGTATTCTTGTTTAATTATATCTTGATTTCCTCTGACAACAGTTAGTATTATTCAGCTTAAGTTAGCAAACAATCCTTAGCGTCACGTTAATAACGGTGGTTGTTGTTAAACTCTAAATGGTTGTCATGGAAACAAAGAAAGCACATCAGTCGGGGAGTTGGCAATCAAATATAATTTTTATAAGACTCAGATTACAGCTTCCTATTTTATGATATTTTAATTTTTTGCGAACGTATATAGAGCTTAAGAACTCACTTCGCGTTGGCCGCTAACCTATTAGCAAGTTTATTGACAAAACAAATTGTGCCTCTTTAGCAAATATAGTGACAAAACAAATTGTTCCTAGTCATTCGCAAATATATAACCATTGTCGTAATCAGGGCCGGCGCTACGATATAGGCAAACTAGGCAGCCGCCTAAGGCGCTGATTTCAGGGGGCTCATTTCTCCAAATTAACAACAGTTTTGAAAACTAAATAATTAAATTTGTTTTATTGAGGGTCGTTTTTTATCCTGGTTTATTTCATAGAGGGACAAATAATCGGGTAGATTCAGTCTGATAGTCTGGCGCCGGCCCTGGTCGTAATCATGCAGTGAAGGTAGGATCTGCTGAAAGTTAATAGTTTTTATATTCATGCTGATATTTCCTGACATGCATTGCATGTCTCTGTTAGCCACCACACTGTATAAAGTTGTTACTAATGCATTTGCAAGAGTTAAGTAACCGTAAGGACAGTCAACAGACACTTAATGATAAGATAACAGATGGATCTGTTTATTGCCGTTTGTTTTCTGGACCCACTCTAGAATTTGGGTATAATTTACATACTTGGATTTTTATTACATTTGTTTTATAATACAATTTAGCCCTAACGAACATTCATTGATATTGATAATACTAGCTGTAATAACTACAATTTGTATCTAATAATAATAATAATAATAATAATAATGTGGACTTAGTACAGCACCTAATCTGTAGAAGTTCTAATCGATTTTCAATATTAAATAATACATAGAAACATATGCAACTACAAGATCGCAAAAACAAACAAAATAAAAATTCAAAAACATGTATGACAATAACTAAAGAAGTAGACATTATTAAGAGTTTAACTCTGCTCTTGTAGTCGAAACAAGTGAGCTTTAAGGGCACTCTTGAATGAGATCATAGTGTCTTTGTGACTAAGATCTATGGGCAATTCATTCCACATACCTGGGTCAAGGTACGCAAAAGAACGTTTAAACAGTGGGAAGTGTCTGAAGGGTAGCGAAAGTTTCTAGAGGGGGTGTACACATGGGTGAGATCAGATAGGTATAATGGACTTGAGCCAGTCAATGAATATATAACCAATATAACATTGCTATCTGACTCATTCAGCTAGGTGATTGTTTTACTTTTAGACCTGTGTCATTCATAGCGACGAAAATTCTTATAGCATGCTATTTTTCTTTTAAAACTAAATGTTTAAAGCCAGTAACATGTTGAATGTATTCTCAAGGATTTCCCGGATTCTTTTTTGAGCAATTCTATGTCTATGCAATTGGACTCTTGTAAGGCAAGATGCATGATAAAACCCGAGGAAAACCAAATGTTTCACCTATCGGAACTTGATGTGAGGCCTGTTGTAGCCCGTATGTAAAAGTCAGTAATACTGTTTTTAGCTCGCGATCGATTTAGCAAATACAATACCATTCGTTAATTTGAAAGAAAACCCGCTCACAATCATTAACGTTTTCGTCTCCAATTCCTTTTTTACTCTCGGCATGATTTCAACCGCAGTTATTTTTCTGACAAAAGATTATTCTGTGTTAGGATTAAATTTTATGAAATGGCAACGTAAAACAACGACGAGTTATTTTGTTTGTATGAAAATTTCATTTACCACAACTAAATATGATTGACTTTCCTCACCGCATCAAACTATAGACGAAGTCTACAGCTAGCTGTTCTTAGATTACGTGCAACATTGAAAATTCGTTCATGACATTTTCTGAATGCAAGTGTTAGATTTTGCTCAGAATATGTTATTTCATGAGTAAATGACCAATAAGCAAACTATGTCACTCAAAACAATAATACCTATATTCTGCCAAGAGAATTTATTTATTTTATCTGCTTACAAGTCCCAAAGTCAATAAGCTTGCATGGTATGGTATGTGTCCACAAATAGAATGCTAGAGTAAATTAGGCTTAAATTTTTCTTGTCATTATTTATTCATGCGTTTGTACGTGTGGCACTTCTCAGTAACAGTTTGTGTAATATTTTTTAATTCATTTGTTTGAAAACTAAGCAATTAAATTATAATTTCATTTGATTTTGATTTTAATTGCTATATAAATAATTTGTAGCCTACGGGGAAGAATAATTTATTGCAACATGAATCTCTTCAGTGTCACCATGACTTGCATTTTTTACATAATGTGGAAGGGATAATTCTTGAATTATAATATTCACCGTTGAAGCATGACTTATTCACGGTAGGTAGATATATAATCGGTAAATCTAGAGTGATATATTCTTCGTATCAGTCCTACCCACTGAAAGTGATACCTGTTATGATTACAATAATTGGATATGATATAAATAAAAGAGTATACCTAGCATGTCCTCGTTCGTGACACTATATCTTGTGTCACTTTAACCTTGAGTGTTGAATGCACGTGTAAGTAAGATTCGATGTGATATGACAGCTTCTTGTATATTTGATTTTCTTTAAAAAAAACACGTCAGTTTATACATGCGTGTATTAGTCAATAATTAGTAAAATAGTGTGTGTGTGTGTGTTAATTTGTACTTACGTATATAGTAACATTAGTAGGGATGTTGAAGGTGGTTGTGTTGGTGGTATTGCAAGTAACATCAATATTAGCATCACTATTAGTTGCAGCATTGATTATTTTAGTGGTAAATGTAGTAGCTTTAGTGGCAACAATAATTGCGTTGTTGTTTTATGGGAGAGTGTCGACATTCATAGTTTGTTGCTGCTGTATTCGTGTCTTGTGTTTAAGACATCGTAAGAGGTTTATCTTATGACTAATTCATTCAGCACACTTCATTGTTGTCGCTGTCAAGAAAGTGTTCGTGGATATGGACTTGGTAGTTTATAGCCTATCGATTTATATTATAACTGACATAGTCTTTGTTTGCCCTTGTCTCTTTCTAGACTTATCGGACCATACCGACCTGGTCTGTATATTTTGTGCAGCTTTAAATTTCTGTTTTTTTTTTTTCTTCAAAAACAAGAACAAACTGATTAATAACAAATTAAAATTAAAATTATACAATATTATATCTCAGATATCTAAATAGAAATCCAGATGTGCATTTAGCGGAATATTAATTCTAATTGACTATAGTATACGTTCCCATGAACTTCACTTCATTAAGTTCAACTTCTTTCCAGCCTTTCGAGGATGAGCACATATCCATGTTAATTGTGACTCTGGTTCACGAGAGTTGGACATTCACGAGAGTTGGTTATTCGCGACTTAGGTTCGACTCCTGCTTGAAACCAGTACATAAAACTCTTCGCATATTTGATTATATTGGTCTCATTTGTAAACAAAAATTCTTTGATATAATTGCTAATCAAATAAGTAAGGTTGGAAAAAAGAATGCACACTTTCATCTCTACTCGGAAAGGAGGAGCCTATTTATAATTATTTCAATATACCTTTCATTTCTAACAGAAATACACCTGGTGTACGCATTGTATCTAATAATAATAACAATGAGGACTTTGTATAGCGCCTAATCTTTAGAAGTTCTAAGCGCATTACAAAATTAGACAACACCTATAACATAAAAAACATATAATGATATGATTATAAAACACAAGCACCATGAAATTAGAAAACATACAAAAATGCTGAAAATATTTAATGTAGGAGACATTATTAGGTCTTTAAGTTTGTTCTTGCAGTCGAAATATGTGAGTTTTAAGATCACTCTTGAATGAGATCAATGTGTCTTTGTGGCTAAGTTCAGTAGCTGAGTATTTATTCCTTTCAATTGTGTATTTAAAGATACCAGTGCAACCAACGACCTGACTCTTCAAAGGCGCCAGATTGCCAAGTACTCGTGTAAGAGCACACAGAAATGCAATCATCAGTGGTTCCTAAATACACGTCAGATGCGTTGGACTGACGGCCGCGAAAATTAGACTTGTAGTGTGACTATTTTATGATCATTTTTCAATTATCTCATTCTCCTTTCTTACATTTTTAACTCGAGTTTGCAGATCCCCTGTTATTTATACATGTAGTAGTCCATAGCTTCTCGTGGCTTTTGTGTTCAATGTTTGTTTTGCGGATTAAGTTGACTTTTTCCGTGACGAAGAGCTCGTTTAGCTCAAAGCCTTGTGCAACTGTCTTTTGGTATCGCTGTTATCAATATCTATCTATCTATCGATAGATAAATCGATCTATCTATATATCTGTCTGTCAATCAATCAATCAATCTATATATCGATCGATCTATCGATCTACCTGTCTGTCTTTCTGTCTATCTATCTATCTATATATCTATCTATCTACCTACCTACCTACCTATCTATCTATCTATCACTGCGATTTTGAAATTAGCAAAAAATATTCGATTACTAAAATCATTGACGTTATAGGCGTTTAAATTGGTTTTTCACTATGTATAAAACAGACATCAATGGAGACATTACACGTAATGCTGAAAAGGCACATATTCAAAGGAATGTGAAGGTCAGATGGCTGACTGTCGTATCTACAGAGAAACAAATTGTTAAAATATAATTTTGTTTGATTTCAGTTTCAATACCATTAGTTGTGACTGACAATGCATGCAAGGCGTGTCAAGAACTGCTAGGACCTTTCGCGTGTTATGTAATGTCAGGCATTTGGCTTATGTGACGAAATTGCCATATAAATGCGTATGCGTACGCATCAGGATTCGTACGTAGGCATAAAAATGTTTACAATTGGGTTGCACGATGTATAAACAGATATGGTGTTAAAATTATGCATAATCCAAGGTAGATATATAGATTCGTTTTTTGATACACACACACACATATTCACACACACATACACACATAAAGACACACACACACACACACACACACACACACACACACACAGGCATGTAGACAGATAGATACCGCAAGGGGGTTCAAAAATCCAATCTTTTTTCTTCAATACTTTTTCTCCTTACAGCATGATAAACACATCCGGGAAATCTCAATTGCAGAAAACAATACATCCTACTGTATCCTGACAATGTATCCTGACAATGTATCCTGATACGTGTTAGTCATAGAGCAATTATTGTATCATCATTGTCATCGCCTTGTGTTGGCCCTGACCCAGTGCATGTGAATAAATTGCCGTGCTCTCTCTCTCTCTCTCTCTCTCTCTCTCTTTTCAGTAAAAACTATTTTCTTTATTCATTTGACAATATTTGCATTTTGTTATCAATTTAAATGATTACCTTTCTTATAACAAATCTCCTAATAAAGCAAATACATAGATTAGTGGACAAATATTACTTTAACATTTTACATCATTAACACCTTCGAAATCAATCTACGTTATAGTGTGAATATATATCCTATACATTTTTCCTTTTTAATAAACCCAACAATAAAATAAATGACCTCATACTTCCATCAATGCACACATGCTTAATTTCATATTTGAACAAATTTGGGCTTATTTCCAAGTGCAGTTGTGATTTGAGAATATGGTACAAATCATTCCAAGCAATTCCTCATTTTATATATAAAGAATACAGATCATATGGCGAAAAATAGTTCTTTCAAGTGCCCTGGATCCAGCAAGGGATCACGTGTGTCAGGGATTGATTAAGAAAAATGCAATAAACTGACAACGAACAGTGCGAAACTAATATCTAGCTAACCTGAGCGCTTTCGACTCTTTAATGAGTCTTTTTAAAAAGCAAATACAAAACATAGACAAAACAAACAAATAAAACAGAAAAATGTTATGTTTGCGAAACTTTACATTGCTGTTTCCACAGGAATTCAACCTTTTAACTTCATTATGTGTCAACTAGTTTATTTCAGCTTGTTGCTGATACTGGAAAATATTTGATGAGCCATAACGACATCTGTTATTTTATGTAAATTTATGTTAGCGTAGATTATATCCCGGATAGAAAGTAGAGGAAGAGATGGTGTCTGGAGAAAGTGGAGAAGGAGGAGAAGGAGTCTAGGGAAAGTCGAGTAGGAGGATAAGAATGAATTTGGAGAAACGTCGGGGAGGACGAAGAGAAGAAAATGGGAGAAATAAGAGCGGGAAAGGATACAACTGATGAGTAGAAATACAAGGACAGGTGGAAATCAAGTTCACACTGCTAATCAAGTGATGCAATAGGCTTATAAAAGGGTCGAGTGGAAGGAGTGTACTTGGAAATTTGAGTCATTTGATTATTGAATTATTATTAAATTGTTATTCATTGAATTTCAAACTTTTTTGTATATTTAGCCATCTAACCGTTGGCATTGTTGACTGGGGGCCGGAAGCTTTACATCTATCTTTCACTAAATTTAACTTCCAACAAAATAAAGCCTGGGTGGGACTCAACAGTTTAACTAACTATTGGGAGTATCCCACCCCAACCATAAGTAAAGTCACAGAAACATCACAGATTCCAAAAATATAATCGCGACATTCTTTGAACTAATATCTTTTATATTATCAAAATTGACATAAAATAAATTTAAAAACGAAGAGTTTCCAGAGAGCTCCAAACGCAATAGATTCATTTTATATTCAATAACTTATGCCACATAATAAGAGATGTACACTAAAACACAGTTAACACCCTCTGATGAGGTCGCCTCTACAAACTATGACTTTCCAATGATTTTTCTATAACCAGACAACTAAAATGTACGCTTAACGACTGGTTCAATGAGCCACGTTTTTGCTATATCCAAGAAGTGAATGTTGACAAACAGGTATAAACTATCTTCATCAGTTAAATTTTTGCTCTGTATTGTGTTTTTACTTTTTCAATCCGATTTCTCAAATAGTCAAATAGAATATGGTTTATAACATATTGATAAAATTCCAAAGGCATGTGATTCCATCGAAAATTTCCAAATATTCATCATTTATTCGCAATTACTCTCCGACTTGACTATCAGTCCCGAGGTCGTTAGCATAAACAACTATAATGCAGAACCAAAAGCGAGGTCCCATTGCACCTCAGACAATTCTGAAAGCACATACACGCACACGACACGAAGCGTTTGATACATCTGACTTGACCATTTAGAAAAATGAGTATGTAAAAAAAATTCAGAGAAATAAAACAAAATTTTCCAATCGGTAAACATCAAAGATTTGATTTGTATTTACTCAAATTGAACTTATCAACTGCAAGAACAATACAAACTTTCATTGTCAAAATGACGCGTCCACATTAAATACCGAACAAGTTTTGTTTCTTCAAAAGGCAAAAGATAGGTAAAGTTGAAGATTCAAGCTCACGGGTTCAGAGAAGATCAGGTAATAGTTTGAGGACTGATGGGGCTGACATCTTGTATTTAACAGATTCAACTGTTATTACTAGATCATTTTCACCGAGCCACAGTGCGAGTAACGATAAATTTATCAAGTCATATTCATTGTTTCTGTTTCAATGAACCACGATACAAGTGTCGTATTTTGGACATTTTGGAAAAGTGGCAATCAACTATGGTAAATTTGAAAGGTCTCTATTATTTCCATGTAAGTCACTGTAATTTAAAAAGTCTGTATCATTTCCATGTAAGTCATTGTAATTTGAAAGGTCTCTATCATTTCCATGTAAGTCACTGTAATTTGAAAGGTCTCTATCATTTCCATGTAAGTCACTGTAATTTGAAAGGTCTGTATCATTTCCATGTAAGTCATTGTAATTTAAAAGTTCTCTATCATTTCCTTGTAAACCATAGTAATATGAAAGGTCTCTATCATTTCCATGTAAGTCATTGTAATTTGAATGGTCTCTATCATTTCTATGTAAGTCATTGTAATTTGAAAGGTCTGTATCATTTCCATGTAAAGTCACTGTAATTTGAAAGGTCTGTATCATTTCCATGTAAGTCACTGTAATTTGAAAATTCTGTATCATTTCCATGTAAGTCACTGTAATTTGAAAGGTCTCTATCATTTCCATGTAAGTCACTGTAGTTTGAAAGGTCTCTATCATTTCCATGTAAGTCATTGTAATTTGAAAGGTCTGTACCATTTCCACGTACGTCATTGTAATTTGAAAGGTCTCTATCATTTCCAAGTAAGTCATTGTAACATTTCAAAAAGTGACCTCGCTTTATTGGATAAAACTCTGAGGTATTTTGCCAAACATTTACAAGGTTTTCCAATACATACAAGATCAGACATTGCCCTGGGAATGCTAGGATGGACATCAGCGCAGTCCGAAATTGATAGAAGAAAATTGATGTTTTTACACAGATTGTGTTTGATGCCTAACAATGTACATACTAAACGTGTGTTTAACGTTGCGTTATTTCACTTCATTCTGAGCGGATGCATGTCAAGCTGCGGGTTAATTTCAAATTTATATTATACCTCAAAGAAGTTTGACTTGCTCGGGTATCTAACTGATTATTTACATCATTCTGAAATTCCAGATAAACATAATTGGAAAGAAATTGTAAGGTCAAAAATTGTTGGTCTTGAAAATAGCCTCTGGAGAGTTCGTATGTCTAATCAAGCAGATTTTGATAGATTCTCTTCGATACACGAATACTTACGACCTGCCTCAGTGTGGCAGTCGGCTAAAACTAGACAACACACTAAGGTATTTACATATGTAGCTAAACTATGGGCTGCTGTTCCACAAACACAGCTTGATATGTGTATTAGATGTGGGAATGTTTATACAGACTTGATACTTCATTGTTGTGTTAGTTGTCCTTATATGTCGAACTTTCGAAATTCTTTCTGGGATTTCCTTACTGATAAATTTCCCCTGAGCCTGCACATTACGTTATTTAATGCAGAAGATGAGCTGCAACTACAATATCTTTTAGGTAAAAGGTTACCATCAGGAGTAATCGACAAAGAAAACTCCAAGCTATTCGTCCTGTATGCAGCATACTTTGTCATGCAGTGTGCAGCTATCTTCTGTAAATAAGGTACTGAAACTTGCAACTTATGAGTTGACGAACACTTTGTTGATTGATATTGTGTAAGAATTTGTATTCCAATATAGAATATTTTTTTTTTTTTTTTTTTTTTTTATATTTATTGATTGTATTCAGACGATTTATTCTTATATCATGTAATCTTCCATGGAAGGAAATAAAGATGATGATGATGATGATGAAGTAAGTCATTGTAATGATGAATTCTGCCATTTCAGTATTTCAGAATTTATCGACAATTTAGCAAGTAACTATATATTTGCGCAATATAACAGAATGGTAAATTACTTTTTAATTTCTCTTTTTTTTTTTGTTTTGATTTTGCTTATTTTGAAAATACAATTAGTTTTCTAAATATATGTTCTTTGTATTATATATAACGTGAGACATACTCATTTGATAATCTAAGTATGAGTTGTTAGGTGCGGTATTTATTAGCAACAGGCTTTGAAATATTTTAAATTTATAAGTACTGAAACGAATACGATTTAAATAAAATTTTCATGTAAATCCATTTTACTTGCCATATCAGTAAGTTGAAATTAACATGGAAGCCTCCCCTATTTCAGATTATATCGCTTCGATGACTGCATGACTTGCACATTTTAATAGGGAATATTACCATTCACCGCTGAACCCGTATTTCTTCCCAGTAATCGTGCTAGAAAGATGTAAGATAGGAATGCCGAATATTTCATATCGGTCCTACACATGGAAATCGATACCGGTATGGTTTACCCGGAATAAACACCTTGCATGTTACTGTAGTTTTATTGAAGCTTGTGTTACTTTAATCTAGGGTCTAGAATGAACCTATAAGCCAAACTTTAAGTTTTATAAGTGTCTTATTACAAAGAGGAAAGCCTCTTATCTGTTTTATTTTTATTAATTTAATTGTTTTAATTTATTAACTAAACTATTAGCATATACTGACGTATATTAGTTAATAAATTGTATGTATGTATGTATGTATGTATGTGTATATGTATGTATGTATGTCTGCATGTATGTATGTATGTATGTATGTATGTATGTATGTATGTATGTATGCACGAGTTAAATATCTCTCAATCTTTTCAAAAAAGTTAAATTTCTTTAAATATTTATTTTAAAGCGTCGATTTGCATGCGATTTATCAATTCTGTGCCAATGCGATTAACACATGCATTACAAAATCGATACAAAAAAGTTCCTAAAGTTAATAATAATTTTAAGACAGAGACTTTTTACAAAGTTAAATTGTATACATTATGCTATAAATTGTGTATTTTGTCAACATTAGGACTATATTCTTATGAAAATGAAGACCTTCAATACAACGCATAGCTCATGCGCGGCTTGATAATGTTGGGGTCGACTGACTAGAAATACATCAGAGGTCTTTTGTCTGTCAGATTTTAGAGCGTAACATCATTAAAGAAAATATATTATTGATTATGGGTTTTCATGGTAGATTTTTCTTTCTTCATTTTCTTTATGTCTCCATTCAATTTTTGTGTGACCTTAGCAAGCTTGCTGTCTAGCTAGGTAAGTCAATGTGTGTCCGATTTTCGGTTGTCAGTTAAGTTTGGTCTGCAATCAATACAAAACAACCCCAGATTGAGCCATCATTTAAAAACACGATTGTCCTGCTAGTTAAAATTTCTCCTTGAAAGATTATAGTACTATATTTAACCCTAACTTTTAACTAGGACCTTGACAATGTTGTCGGATTGAAAAGACTTGGAAATAATGAACAATCCTGATGTATCTTCTTTGTCAAATACAAAACTTTAAAAAGAAATCATCGAATTTTATTAGACTAAATTTATGCTGCAAATTAACTCTTGGCATTTTCTGATTACAAGTTAGCTAGATTTCGCTCCAAATACATTATTTTATGCGTATGTAAAACCACGAATTCGTATCTAATATCAAGAGTGCCTAACTCATATAGGATCGAATGGAACTGTATCTGTCCTATGACAGAATGGAGTGGTAGTGTTTTTCTTGTTTTTGTTTCTCGCATTTTATTGCTTATTTATTCTGCTTATTTGGCTATCCAGTAGTACTTCTACTTGAATG
Organism: Sinohyriopsis cumingii; assembly: GCA_028554795.2. Lineage (NCBI taxonomy): Eukaryota > Metazoa > Mollusca > Bivalvia > Unionida > Unionidae > Sinohyriopsis > Sinohyriopsis cumingii. Next base: position 147,179,279 of record CM068826.1, read on the forward strand.
TAGTTAGCATTGGAAATAAATTAAACTGAGACATGATTACTTTATTTTGATAATCCCCCAAATATGACTTGGTAGTTGAGGCACTTATATCATCATCATCATCATCATCATCATTTTCATTTAAAATCCCTTTTACATGGCATGTAAATTATTTAGGTCCTAAATAAAAGACTCGCATTTAGTAAAATGTATCGTCGCAGTGGCCGCGCGACATGACTTGCACGTTGAAATGAATGCGGAAGAGAAGATTGCCAAATGTCATTAACTGTTCAACCCTGAATTCGTTGGGGGTAATTGATCTAGGTAAATTTGCCAGCGGGAAAGCACCAAAGGAGTGACGTATTCTATTAAGTCGGCCCAACCCATTACATTTGAGGCTCCGATGGATATCTAATAAAACAGATATGTCAGAATGCATCTATTTTGTTATTTAACTTTTAAGCAAAGGTTGTGTTTCTTTAAGAAACTGACTATATACTTATCATATTTTTGGACATGGCCTTTGAATGTGGGTGGGTGGGGGTGGTGAAATTTAATCTTTCTTCCAAGCGGAATATTTGTTCTGTTATGATCGATATAATTATCAGTATTTCTTTTGATTTGTACAAATCAGAGCAGGGACACGTTCTCAAGCTTGTGTGTGTGTGTGTGTGTGTGTGTGTGTGTGGTTGTGTATCTCTTGGGGGGGGGGGGGCATAAATTATTTTGACCAAGCAAATATTATCACGTTTGTCTAATATTTTTAGGGTGAAATTCCTGCCGACACAAGTGTATATTTGCTCATAAATCATATGTATATGCGTCTATATATCTGTCTGTCAGTTTGTAAGTAGGCATGAAAAAGTAGTAATGGGGGTATAGAAAGGTTATGTTGATGGTTTTAGAAGCAACAACATCAGTAGTAATAGTAGTAGCAGTAGCGCATACAGTAGCTATGGAAGCAGGAGGAGGAGTTTTATAGAGAAATATTGCTAAATAAAAGTCTTTCTACATGCTTTGTTGTTGTTGATGTTGCAGATTAATTTTGATGTGTAAGTTACGGTGATGGTAAGGGTAGCAATGATTATTGATGTTTAATTTATTTATTACTCTTTTGATTTCCAATATAATTGACACACGACCTCTTTGTCTTTAAATGTTGAAGACGCTAATGTCCGAAGGGGAAGGCACTCTCACAGTCATTTTCGGCCCATACTCCAATCCAGATGAAAACTTATTTAGACAAAATATGCTATTATCGCTTCCTTTTTGAATGGGTATATGATTTTTGTCAAGGAGCTTTTTTTAACAATGAAAATTAACAATTAAATCAACAATGGTTTTCTTCTTTGTCGTGGAACCTATATTCGTGGATAATAAATGTGTCGCTTAAAAACTTCTGTTACAAATATTGCGGAAAAATATGCATTTTAATTATTCATAGTCCTATAATGGTAATTATTCATTAATATAAGTAATCCTAATTGTGCTTTTCAATGCATGGTGCATAATATTCAGTGATGACACGTATGAAAATTGTATTTTTGTTTTGTAACAATGTATGAATTATGCATATATTTCTATTAGGTTTGATTGATTGCCTCTAGCACCTATTTTCGCTTTCCTTTAAAACACTTTGCGCATGTATATGTTTAGTGCTAACTGTCTGTCATATTCTTAGCAGAATCTCCCCCATAAAAAGGCAACTTGTGTATTTGTTGATCATTTTTTCACAAAAATGGAGTGAATATATTTTGTACATAATAATGGCCGAATGTTGATACTGTGTATAGCGAGTAACTAAAAAGGTGCAAAATATCAGCCACGAAAGCTGTTTTATTTATGCATCCTTTGGGGAAAAGATTAGCTTATATTGTCAATAGTTCGGAAGAGAGAGAGAGAGAGAGAGAGAGAGAATGAGCGAGAGAGAGAGAGAGAGTACAATACTTGTAAACTATACAGCGTGTGAGACACTTATTCAACATATATAGCATGGTTTCATTACTTTATCAACCGAGGATATCAATTTAGATACATGTATTGACAATACTATCACTAGTTTCTTATTATATATCAAATGGGTATTTGGAAAGGATGGGATGAAAAAACTAAACTTACAGTAAGGCAGGTTAATGCAAAGTATGTTTTCCAGTGCGTAATTTTTCCCCTACCCATGATGCTATCACTGACATCATTACTGTGTCATACACAATCGAACCTCAACATTATCTCATTTTTTAAGTACACGGTATTTATCCTTGAGCTCTGTCTATTCACTTGTTAATATAAGCAAGAAACAGCTATAGATTTCGTTTTTGTTTAACATCGTGCCATGCTATTGCATTTAATTCCCGGAGTATTGAAATGTTACATTAAGTAATTTCGAAATAAATGATGGAGTATTAAAATATATAGATATACATTATAGCATTTTATCTTCATGAAGTTTGCATTCCTTAACACTTGTACGTAAATTAACTTGGTCATATGGTCACACACACACGACACACACACACACACACACACACACACACACACACAGAGTTCAGGGACATCGAGGTACTTTAAAGGGCTTGTTTACTTAAAGGTAAGGAGACTTTTCCACCAAGTGTGAGGCCCCTAATCGTAATATTCATTCATAATTTGATTTGAAAAAATGGAACAGCTATGGTAGACCGTCTCGCCCGATTCTGACGACCAACAAGAACATACAGCACGCATATCTATTTTATATTATAAGGTAGAAGAACATACAGCACGCATATCTATTTTATATTATAAGGTAGAAGAAGACAGGTATATAATATTCACAATCCATCAAAGGCAAAGGTAATGTGTGCGGACTTATGTAGATGAAAAACATTTGGCAAGCATACGAACAAAGTTAATTGTTAATTTCATGCTTTCATTATACTACGTGTATTATAATAATGCGACAGTGAACATTTAGTCATTTTGATATACGTCAAAATTATTTAATGATTTCATTGTAGCAGAAACGTCAGATTAGATGTAATTAATACTTGACCATTATAGAGATACAAGGTACCAACGAGTTCTGATGGGAATACATTTTATTGTTTTTCACATGGTTCATAATAATATTGGACACAATCAGTCAGTTCAGTCAGCCATGTTTAACTAATTTAATTCTCGTTTCCCATACCCCTCATATCCCCTCTCTCTCCCTCTCCCTCTCTCTCAGTAGGTCACATTCCATAAATTCCTGGATGATTTGAAAGTATGTCGCAATATATTGGAAACACAAGTTTGATTTTGAACTGAACGGAAACATGGATAAAAATAAATTAAATGTGATAAATATCACTCAGCTTTTAATGCAGACGATTTTACATATATAGTTCGTTCCTGAAACTGGGTCTCTCTGGTAGCATGGAATCAACTGAATCTCTTATTTCACATTAACAATGACAGTTATATTCGGCATTATGAAGACAAATTAGGTTTATCGTTGTGAATCCAATGAAAATTGACGTGGCTGAATAGTTTGTGTAGGGAAAGACGGAACACCATACGTACCACTACTGCTGAGATTATTTGGGAAGGCGGTGTCGAAACTTAAACTCTTTGAAATTTGGTTTTTGCCTTGTTTGAAGAGCAACGAGAGATCTTCTGCAGACGGACGACGAACGATTGCAGGATTCATGCATCTTTGCATGAAATCCGTTAGATTCTTTGGAAGCTGTAACAAGGATTCCCAATCAAACAACGCAGAAGGGTTGTTACAGGAAATGAATTCAGACAAAGTCGTTTTCTTTTCTTTTCTAAATGCAATGAATGTTGGCGTTAGTATTTCAGCACAAAGTATTCCAAAGGAATAGATGTCGGCAGTGAATGTATATTTGTCTCCACGGAGGACCTCTGGTGCCAAGTATACGAAGTCCCCAGTCTTGATATGAACTTTGTCGACGGGAAGAGTGGCAACTCTTGGCAAACACGCACCTGTCAGTTTCACCTGTCCTGATGGTGTCATCTACAATAGGAAAAACAAATATCCCATGACATGAAGTGGATAAGAGTGGGCAAAAGGATGAAGGAAGTAAGCAAGAAGATATATCTATTATGATGATAGAGACGAAAATAGTATATATAATAAACGTAATGCTTGCAATAAAAAAATAAATAAATAAATATTATTAAAGATCCCTATTTAGATATTGATGCACAAAGAACATTGAATACCGAAATCGTATGTTCCACGATATAAATATAGATCAACAATCATTGCACACTTTTTTATACCGTGATTGTATCTTGGGATAGTTCCATATGGACCATCTTTTTGTTATGCAGATAGTCAAGCCCTGATGCTGTCTCTTCTAGAATTGACACGGAACTCTTGGTCCTTTCATCAGGTTTTCCATCATTTCCTGAGGGTATAGTCTCTGTAATATATCGTCTCAATGACCAGTAGCTTCCATCGTAGACGAATGCAGGTGTGGGAGCATCAGTATGGTGAATTCCAAGAAACTCCGCCAAATGAGGATTTGATATAATCCTATGAAACAAAACTACAGAGTTAAGCATTTTATTGCAATTTATTCAAGTCACAGCAATACGAATAATACAGTAAATACAGATAACTACGGACATGGTGAACGTTCATACAATTCACATCCAAATACAGAACCTTAAATGACAATCAAGTAGCCAGAAAAAAGGTATAAGACATCGACTAAAAACAATATCAGCTGCTTTGTTTTAATTCATGTCAATTTAGAGAGACAACTGTAATTAATTTAAATTCAAAATTGTATAGCTGTAGCTTAGCTGTATTAAATCAGTGCTGACCTAGAGCAAATTGTATCCCAATGTATATGATAATGCCTAATTAGTACATACTAATTACTTATTAATACTTACTGATTCTGATATAAATCGTTTAAGCAGTTAGTAATAATCCACTTTAGAAATTGCCATGTATTTCGTTTCAAAGAGTGATTAAGTGTTTGAAGTTACATTTTAATGTACTTCCTGAAAAGACACTTGACAAACACATAGAGCTCACAGAAAAATTAAACACACCTCAATTTGGCGACCTCGTGGAAGGTATTGTCTACACCTGATGATGGAAGATAAACTCGAATAGTTATATATTTCTCCGACTTGTCTCTTGAAAGGACACCCGTTTTAACCACTGTCCACAAACCCTGTGGATTCTTGCTCTTTTGTTTCTCTCGTTCAGTCGTTGTTCCGGAAAATATGTCAGACACCCTGAATGTTGATGAGAAACTACTATTGTTTTCTGTACCATGCTGTACTCGTACCTCGTCATGCTTAAAGTCATCGACAAAGATGTGTCCTCTGCCATACATTTGTAAGGAACGTCGTATTGCCTCAAAACTGGTGGCCAACTGTTCGTAATCCTGCTGATATTGTCGGTCTTTCATTTGATGCTTTTGGTAGCCGTCACACTGTATCTGGTTGGTGCTAATGATTCGGGGGATGGTGTTTTTCAAATGATCTATGTATTTATAAAGATGGTTCAGTAGCCACTTGACGAAAAGAAGAAGACCGCCCTGCTGTTTGTCGTTTGCTTGAAGCAATCGCTGCAGA
>CM068826.1:147187334-147224834 GCA_028554795.2 Sinohyriopsis cumingii
ATGTCCGGAAGTCAGATCTCTTGATAAAGATGACCTTTTCTCTAACTAATACAAGTATAATGCCATCACTTTTCATATTTGTATTTGCACAACAAACATTGCCACTTTTACTCTTGATAATAATAATAATAATAATAATAATAATAATAAAATTCGTTGTGCTATGTTGGCTTTCATTGTATAACTTACTTGCATCATTAAAACATAAAACAGCTTGTTTCTACTCTACTCTATCAAGGTTTACCTGGGAGAACTATGGTAAGAAGTTGAAGCATGCCAGTAAGAAATGCGCAAACAACTAGCTTGTGTTCCTTAACATCGAGATAAAAAAGGAGTTTCGGATAAAAATCGTTCTTACGTCGAGTAAATCCGAATTGATGCAGACTTCCACTTCTCTGATATCATGAAATTGACGACCATCTCCTCTGTGGCAGAGTACTTCATTTAACCTGTCTAAATCCAGCGGGTCTATCTCAATTGTCTCATCATTATTGCGAATTACTTTTGCATATCGTCTTCCTTTATTTTGGACTGTGGTGATAACTGAAGTACAGCTAATAATCTTCTCTGTAAGAACGGGGTCTTGAAAAAGGAGATTCAAACACGACGATTTGCCTGCTTTTGTTTCACCTGTAAATGAAATAGAAAAGTAAAGTTCACGTTAGCAAAACACTTAGAACATTATTTTGAAATTACCTTTATGCATGTTGCTAATTTCTCTGCAGAGCTGTATGCTTACTTTTGTTATGCTGTACTTCGGTTGAGTTTGACCTTGAAAGCAATTATGAGTGAAACGAGGCAAGTAGCTTGCTTTTCTAAAATATATTATATACTGTGTGGAAAAAAGAAGCTCTTGGAGCATGTAACAATTGTTTAATGATTCTTTTATTAATTCTAGACAATATTGATGGAATTTAACTGATAATTATCATCCTCGTGCAATCTCGCATAGTTAAGCCAACATTTGAAAGGGATATACACAAATTCTATTGATTTATGTTGCAAAATTTATTATGGGTATACACAATTTATTATGGTTATACTGCTACAAATATAATGGTATGATTGACATAATTAGCCCAACTAGTATAGATTCTATTCGAAATACCGTGAATTTATTTATTTGTCTTGGGTCATATATGTGGTGGTCTTGTTAGAAGATGATGCTATTTCGCTGTTGTTGATATATTTTTGATGGTCTAGGGTACGCATTTGCAATTTTCTCCAGGGCGCCGGCCAAATAAGCGTTTCTTAAAGACACACCCTACCATGTACATAAACGGATAAAACCATGTGGAGGGCTGTAGGTTGTCCGTTTGGCACTTAAAATGACTTGAAGGAATCACGAAATCTATAAAAATATTTACCCTACAAATAAAGGTAAATTCACAGTACGTGATTAAATGAACTTGACTGTGTAGGTACACAAATGTTTTCGCTCATCTCCTGAAACATTAAGGTTTGCAGGATCAAAGACCTGGGCTCTGGTGAATTTGATAAAAGGAAAAAATGAAGTCTGCATTATAATTGGTTTATGGATACGTAATTAATAATTAATATTATTGCAATTAAAGTCATAATCACCTGCTACTAATATCTTGCAGCTTGCATTTTTTTCTTCCAATAGTTTTTCCTCCTTTCAATGTCTGCCGCCAGGTCTTCTGATGTTCCTTCCTCCTTCAGGAGCATTGACAGAGTCTTGATGGGATTATCCTGTGGTATATCACTTTCAAACAAACCAGCTCCTTTGAGCACGTCATATATTTGGATAATCAGTGATTTGAGCTGTCTTCTTTTGTCTCTATCCTTTATTGTTGCTTCTTGCATCGTCTGGACAATCTAAAGTTATGTATAACAGAATGAGAAAAGATATACGATTATAGAAGACATTCATGTACTTGCGACTTAAGGACTGATAGGAACTTAAGACACTGAAACTAAATGTGAGAAATATTTGTTCTAGACAAACTCATATAATTCAACAGTGGTGTCCGAGATTACAATATGTTTGAAAACAATTGCTATATACATGGAAAAAAAATTGAACGGGACAGTCATCTCTGTTCATTAGTTATTGAATACTGTGACAAAACGTTTTTAAATTCCACACAGTATTAGCACTGATTCATTAAAAGTTAAATCACCAAACAGCTAGGGGTAGTTCTTTTGGCCAGACTATTTTTAAAATGAAAGGTAAAAATAGATAATTCACTTTTACACTGAACTAAATATCTATACACAACATAATAGAACATAATTTTATGACATATGCAAACAAATACATAGCCAATGCGATACATGTGTGTGTGTGTGTGATTCGGGTTGTAGCTTTAACATTTTTTTAGTCATATCACTACTATGTCTGCAATATGGCAGTTTATAGTGATGTCTAGCACTGGGGCATCATGCCGCAGACATGAAACATCATGACCCATCCAGCCTCATTATCCTAACACCAGGCCGACCAGTCCAAACAATAACCTAGCGAGGCAGCTGTTAGTACTATTTTTATAAGTCTTTGGTATGATTCGGTCGGGATTCGAACCCAGGACCATCCCCAACCGAGGCGGACGCTCTAACGACCAGGCCACCGGAGCGGTCGCAACGCGATACATCATCCATGTACAATACAGTGTTGCATAAATGAATTAATAACTGAATGAGTAATGGCGATAGAAAATGTGTACACATAAATCATCGAGAGAGAGAGAGAGAGAGAGAGGGAGAGCCATCTTCACGTCATATAAAATTGTTGTTTATGCTGCTTTTTATAACCATTCATTATTTCTCAGAATTGATAACGAGATGTGTATTGACGAATGGAGTTACCTGCCGTGTGTGTCATCTAGAAAATGTAGTTCTACCGCCATTGACGTATAGTCATTTTGGAAGTTGTTACACTGATAATGTTTCTACCTTTTCTCATTCATAATGATTCAATAAATAAAACCGATCCTTAAGATTTAAGCCTGAGATTTGGTTTGAATAAAGAAGGTAATAGCTCGGCAAACAGTGTATGGCTAGGGTCCTCAGCATCGAAAATCATTTGATCACCGGTGAATAACATGATTGCGACTATTTGAAGCGTAATAGCAAGCAGGAGATATATTCAAACATTGTAGTCACTTCTGATTCCTTTTTGTGCAAGATTTACCCTTGCTACCGACAATATGATTAAGTTTAATCACCTCCTCTCTTTCTTAGTCGGTCTGAATGTCAGTTTTGCCATCATAGCCAGGTACAGAGAGAGAGAGAGAGAGAGAGAGAGAGCTTCAGTTATTTCGTTTTTTGAAAATGATCTGTTTAATATACATTTTTGAGAACCAACCATTTAAGGGATTTGTGTTGTAAGAATGTTCTTTTAAGGAAAAAATCATTATGGAGTAGCTTGTATGACTATGTTGCTATAAGTACTAGGCTTCTATAACGCAAGTTCAAGTTTAAATTTCTCATCAACCACAAGTTATATTTTTTTCTCTCTCAGTCATCGGATTTTCACGTATTTGCTTATTAGTGGGATATAAGACAGGGAATAAAGAGAGAATTTCGATTCAAATTACTGCTTACCTTATTCCTAATATTTCCATGTTTAATCTTCTGATAATGGAGCATAAGTCTATTTTTAATGTCATCTAGGTCCATCAAGCCTTCATCAGGTATGGAAAATTGTTCTGTCAAAGTCATGGCACTATCACTATCCTCCAGAGACCTTATCAGGTCTGGAGTAAGTTTGACTGACCGTCTCGCCATTTTAGGATGTTGGAGTCCTTAGACGGATGTCAGATAGGTCCTGAATAGTCCTCTCCGGACTCGAGAGTCTGTAATGTATATTTTAGGTTATTTACTAAATATTATATATCAAGTCCTCACTTTTCTTCGTAAGCTAATACACATAAGGTCAAAGTTTGCAAGCCTGTCATCTAATCGAAATTAAGCTTATCGTGCTAGCTATACGACAAACTTTGGATTTACATTATGACATTATGTACAGTCATCTAAATACACTCAGTCTGCATTTCACAATATATATTTGTCTTGTCTTTGTCTGGTAATTAAACGTATGCGCATGCGTTCTTTCATGTGATTCGCAGAATCTGCGAAATCGTAACACGGGTATTCCCCATATACAGCTGGATTAAACTGATCTTCCTATACAGTACCCATTACAGTACAATAGAGGATAGTTTCTTCATGTATGAATGCCCCGTGGATTTATTTTTCTGACGGATCAACAGACGCTGTCAGCGTGAGTCCAAAAGTAAAGAATTTTAAAATGCACTTCGTTATTTGCTATGTAGAATATATTTTTCCTATGATAGTTGGAAGATGGGCTTCCCCTCCACGCATGTGACACGTTCTGTCCATACTAAAAAACTTTACGGCAATAACATTGACCAAAATAGAGATCGAATCTATATATTTCCCCACTATTAATTATGCTTACAACTATTAATAAGACACCGACCATCCAAAGCAGAGATTTGCGAACGTGTGTCACAATGTAGCTATATGATTCATTATATTCTATGCTCTCTCTCTCTCTCTCTCTCCATGGACCAACATATCATTTCCGCCTGTCGAAAATACCCTACGCTGTGATGTCTACATTTTAAGAGTTTGTTCTTATAGGGATACGTCATTGTAAACGTACACCACGAGCAGTTAATATCTGTGCCAATATGCGTGAAGGTCATACTGCACTAATTTGTAAAGTGTGAAAAAGTTATTGGACGACAAACGTGGGTTTCTCGGGTTAATAAAATTTCAAATTAAACTTAAACATAAATCACCATATTTCACGTTCAGCCACTAGGCTACCATTGCCCCTCTACTCTCATAATTAATATGTATCAATTAATTTTCAGGTATAAAGGAAATAATGGTTTCTGCAGTTAAGTCGACAAATTATCGCTGAAAATTTAAGCATATATCTCCTGTGTAAAACATTTTCTGTTTTGGAGCAGTTTCCGAATCTCCTGGAGTAGGGAAATTCGATAGGTGGCAACCTGATTATTCCTGTAGATTTCAACTTTCACTTTGACTGCCCCGGAAACGCAAACACATCAAAACTCCTAGATTCCATTAATGCTTTCAACCTCAAACAGTCAGTTAACCGACCAACCCATAAACATGGTCACATTTTAGACTGGATTCTTCATAGACCTGATGATAACATTCTACGGTCCTCCCTGGCATCCGACGAATTTGCATCGTATCACCTCAGCATTATATGCCATCTTGACGTATCAGTCCCTAACCCTCCACCTTTATCTGCTACTAAGAGAAACCTCCGTATGATAAATAGAACCAAACTAATGCATGACATCCAAGCAAACATAACAACTTGCCTATCTCCTATAGCAGAACAACTCGATAACTGCCTGCGTTCATTGCTCGACAAACATGCCCCATCTACCAAGCACAGAGTATCAATTCAAAAGTGTTCTCCATTGTATAGCAGTCTTAGGGACCAGCTTCGCACTGCTAAAAGGGACTGCTGTAAAAAGAGACTGCTGTAAAGCTGAGAGGCTCTGGCTTTCCACCAGACTCACTATTCATAAGCAAATGTATCAATCCGCTAAGAAGAATGTCACAAATATAGACCATGCAGCGAAATCAGCCCACTACACTAAGATCATGGATAGTTCCAGCTGCAAAGAGCTCTTCGAAATTACTAACAAGCTGAAGTCAAGGAACAAATGTACACCACTTCCAATTACCTTCTCTCCAGTCGACCTTCCGGACATGTTTGCAAATTTCTTCCGTGACAAAGTACAAACCATTAGAGATAAGCTTGACACCACAATTTCAATTGACTCGTCGTCACCATACAGTTGGAATACATAATCTCAGCAGCAACGATTAGCAGCATTTGAACCTGTCTCTATGTATTTCTTACGTACATTCCTGATGAAGAGTGCACCAAAGTCATGTGAACATGATCCAATTCCAACATCACTTCTGCGTCAGTGGTTAGATCCAGTATTGCCTTCCCTAACTGATGTTATTAATACCTCTTTCTCATCCGGGGAATTCCTATCATTTTTCAAAACTTCCATTGTAAAGCCTCTGCTGAAGAAACCAACACTAGACCATAACGATTTAAAGAGCTATCGCCCAGTTTCTAATCTCCCATTCATGTAAAAAATCTTAGAAAAGGTTGTTCTATCCCATCTTGTATCTCATCTGAAATCATTCTTTTTAGCAATGTACAATCTGCATATCGCCCCTGCCACAGTACTGAAACTAATCTTCTAAAAGTAGTTAATGACATTCTCTCTGCGTTGGATAGCGGAAAGATTACAGTCCTCACCCTCCTTGATTTGTCTGCAGCATTTGACACAATAGACCATGATATATTACTTCACAGTCTCCAGCATGTATTTAGCATTCATGATATAGCCTTTCTGTGGTTCAAGTCCTACTTGGTCAACAGGACACAAATTGTGTCTGAAATGGAATACAGTCTAGCCCAGTTAATCTATGTTGTGGTGTTCCACATGGGTCTGTTTTGGGACCTGTTCTCTTCATTCTATACATTCAGCCACTCTCAAGTGTCATAGATTATTATCCAGCGTCTCACCAATTGTACGCTGACAACACCCAAATATACAAACCTAGCCACCTAACTGAAGTTGATGCTACCATCTAAGGTGTAGATAGGTGTATTTCTGATGTGAAATCATGGATGACATGTACCAAGTTGCAGATGAATGACGATAAAACTGAGGCCATTTTGATCACAACAGAAAGACTTTCTTATTTATATCCTTTACTTCAAACAATAAATATCAGCAACACCAACATTAAATTCACACAGTCAGTACGAAACCTAGGTGTTACTCTGGACAGTACTCTCACATTGCGCCAACATGTCATGAACATATGCAAGGTTGCATATCTTGAGCTGAGACGCATTGTGTGTTCATTAGTACTTTCAAGACTGGACTATTGTAACTCAATTCTGTCTGGCTCATCTCAATATCTACTTTAAAAAATTCAAAAAGTTCAAAAGTTCAAAACACAGCTGCTCGGATCATACTTAGAGTACCATGATCAGAGCACACCTCCCCGCTGCTCTGTACCCTACACTGGCTATCCATTCGATCCAGAATCAAACCAAAAATTTGTTATCTGTGTTACGTTTCACTGACAGACTCTAGCCCAACATACCTATCCGACCTCACCCATGTGTACACACCAGCAAGATACTTACGCTCCTGTTCTGACAATTGTATACTCATTATTCCCACTATGAAAACAAAGTCATATGGACAACCTTGTTTTGCATAGCAGGGCCCAGCAACGTGGAATGAATTGCCCATTGAACTTAGAATTGCCCATTGAACTTAGACACAAAGACAGTCATCCCATTTAAGAGTACTCTTAAAACTCACTTATTTCGACTGCAAGAACAAATTTAAAGACCCAATAATGTATCCTACCTTAAATATTTTCCGCATGTTTTTTACGTTTTCTAATTCCATTGTGTTTGTTTTTTGTAATCGTCTCATTATGTATGTTTTTTATGTTATAGGTGTTGTCTAATGTTGCATAGCGCTTCGAGCTTCTAAAGATTATGCGCTATACAAAGTCCTCATTATTATTATTATCATTATTATTCAATTTCCTTAACACACTTAATTATGATTGACGTTCCTCAGTTCATCAAAATCAAAATGAAATATACGGCTGGTTCTCAGATAATGTTCAAATTTTGGAATTCATTCGCCACATTTTCCAAATGTCAATTTGTCACAATTTACTGAGAATTCATTTTTAGGAGTTAATGAGATATGGTTGAAATATTTCAAATCTTAACACATATCTATATTTTGCCGCGGTAAATAACTTTTATCTTCACTACTAAAGACATATACATATACGCTTCATTTCCAAACTCAATGGGATCGCGTGAAATGGTATCTTTCCTCAAACACATTGGAGTGGTAAAACGATTTTCAATTTCTCTTCTCATTATTTATTGAGTGTGTTTGTTTGGAAACTACCCAGTAGTACTTCCACATGTATGGACTCTGTATTAAAATAAATTAGATATTGTTACTTTATTTTTTGATAATCTAAATAAGAGTTGGTAAGTGTGGTACTCATCAGTAACAGTCTTTTTAATATTTCAGATTTGTTAGTACCAAATAAAAAAAAATATTATTTAACTAAAAGTTTCGTTTCGTTTAAATTTTTTATTGCCACATTAATAAGCTGAACATTAAATGGTAGCATCAACTATTGCAAAATATGTCTTCTCAGTGACAGCACGACCTGCCCTTGTAACTGCAGCGGAAGAACGTTTATCAAAGAATATGGACATAAACCCGTCTCCCAATAGAGATACGTTTATCCAACCAAAGCATAGTTACGCGGTAAATATGGATCGTCCATTGCACTCTAACGGGTACTGCATCAAACAATGTGACATGACACGCATTGGACAGTCTGTGTTAAGAAATGATCTGTATCTGTAAAAATGTTCTGTTTATTCAGGAGGACGCTTGTTCTTTAATTTATGGTTTGTAAGACAAGGAAAATCTACTTTTAAAAGTTGATACTAGTTCAGATTTCTTTGTGACTATGTGTACTCACAACCAATAAAAGGTGCAATGTCTTTTAGGGTGAATGAAATAATTCGTTCTTCTTTCTGTCTAAATAGTTTTCATTGAAAAACAATGTCGTAAAAAGAGTCCCAAATGGATAATGATAAAATTTTGAAACTCGGTGAATAATGTCCAGCTTTTCTTACAAAGTCTCGCAAAAGATGAACATTATTCAACTCGTTTCAGAAATTAAATATTAAATCATTACCCATTTTGAGATCCTCTAATTATAATTTCACTTATATACCTTATCTATCAAAAACGAAATCCACTTGATTTACGCATTCTGCTTGCAAGGGTGGAAGGAATTAAAACTCGTTTGATGATACATTAAGATACAGCCCAAGAAACAGTTATATATAATTTAACCATGGAGAAAAAGGGAACACACACACACACACACACACACATATTTTGAACTCTTATTTTCACATAGCGTTGTATTTGAACTCAAAAATCTATAATAGTTTCAGTTAATTGTACAACTTACCTTGCCATTGCTTTGCAGACCTGTTATCTAATATCTAACACGAGAAACACAAACTGTATGTTAGCTGACCGAGCCGGTGCGATATGGCACGTTTCCTAGGTTGGGCCATTGTCGAACCTTCAACTGGCTCATCGGTTGGGAACCAGACTATTCCTTTAAGACATGTACTGAATGACGCTTGGCATTACTGGTGCCAAAAAGATCAGCCGAACTGAGATTTCACGGTTTTAATGAAGGGGACCAGTCAAGAAATAAGTGAACATAATAAGAAGTATATATGGATTGGACTGGCCAGGACTGGTTGGTAATTAAAATAAGAGTTCAGTAAGAAGATTATTTTTAAAGCTTCTCCTAGATGAAACTGAAAAACTAGAGCTAATGTTTTATTCATCGAAATGTTGTCCTTTTTCAGACTTACTGCAATAAGCACCTTACTCTTTGGTGCGGGATTGAAAACACATGTAGATCCAGAAAATATTGCGGTTCATGTGTTTTTTTTTTGTTTTTTTTTAATACAAAGACGCTGTCATCAAGGACATGTCTATACTGATAAATATAGCTTTGATCATAATCACCCAAAAGTGTAATGGTACGTCCTCAACACCAAGTGTCCTTATAGAGAATTTAGTTTTTCACACGTGTTATGGCACACGGATTGAATCTAGCCATCATAATATTTGAACTTTTCCTGGGACCCACATAAAATTATTATTCGCTTGGAATATGCATGCCTATTTAATTTAAGTACATTAAAAAAGAAGTAGAAGTAAGGAATATGCATGCCTATTTAATTTAAGTACATTAAAGAAATATGTAGATGTAAGGAATATGCATACCTATTTAATTTAAGTACATTAAAAAAGATGTAGAAGTAAGGAATATGCATGCCTATTTAATTTAAGTACATTAAAGAAATATGTAGACGTAAGGAATATGCATACCTATTTAATTTAAGTACATTAAAAAAGATGTAGAAGTAAGGAATATGCATACCTATTTAATTTAAGTACATTAAAAAAGATGTAGAAGTAATTCATTTACAAAAGCTGAATGATTAAAACGAACGTATATAACAGAAAACGGCAGTCATCTGATGTCAATAAATAATATGTAATCATTTATTCCTTGGTGACACACACAGGTAGCTGTCTACAATGTCTGCAGCTACTAACGGAACACGCTGTGAAGGAATTTGCACGCCGTTATCTCCTTTGGTAGCCTGTCCCAAACTTGTAGAGCAGCAAAACCGAAGGAAGCAATGCCATACGTTTATAGGTAGACCAAAGAAAAGCATTAATATTCCTGCAATTGTAACGAGAACTTTTTCAAATAAGATTTGAGATACATATGGGTGTCATGCCATATATGACTTTGAAGAAAAGAAGATTCTAAGGCCGTAGTTAGAAAACGTTTTAAATGTAGTGTTGCTATTCCTGCCTCTGTAACCAGTTGATCATAGGAAATATTTGAGTTCTCTTAAATGATACATAAAACTCTTAGTTAAATTTTTATAACTTAAATGTAGTCAGATTTTAAAAAAATATACCATGCTAAAAGAAGAAAAGTACGCATGAAATAGCGGAATTTTGGAAATTTCTCATTTAAAGCCAGGAAAGTACCAGTACGCTTTAATACATTCAGCTGTCGTAAAACGTATTACACATGTATACTCATTAGTGATCAAGGTGCTGTAATATGTTGTGATATGAAATATCATGTAATTCTCATACCACCTTTATGGAACAAAAATAAAAAGATAAAAACAAATTGTCGACTGTTAATAGACTAACTTTACATTGAAAATTTATTCTTGGCATATTGTGATTGCATGTTTGCTAGATTTTGATCCGAATACATTATGTCATGGGTAATACTCATGATTAAATAGTCATAATCAAAGGGGTTATAGCTATAGTCAACCACAACAATGAATTCTTGTCGTCATTGACGACGGCCTAACTCGTTTAGTATTCATCGAGCGGTATATGTGTAGTGACAGCATGGAATGGTTATGTCTTTTCCTGTCTTTGTTTCTGCTTTGTCATTATTTATTAATTGTGTTTGTTTGCCTACCCATATGTAATATGTTTAAACGAACGAGGAAGGGAGTGTTGTCCAATAGCAATGACTTTTGAAGCATGAATACTTCGTGGTAATAGATCTACCTAAATATTCCAGCAGAAAATCTCTGAGGGGGTGCCGTATTCTTCATGCAGGTCCTACCCATGGTAATTAAGACTCGTATCATCACTATAGCCAGATTCGGTAGGAGAAAAATATGTTTGTTACCTTACTTTTATGTACAGCTTATATTTCTTTAAGAATTTGGCTGTTTATTTGGGGGGGTATCTTTAGGGATGGGGAGTGGGAGTGGGTGTGAGTGTGGAAGAATATATGTTTTCCTTAAAAGCTATGAGATTTTGTTTGTTTTGACTGTGGATAAGTTCTGGTCATCAATGAATATTATTAACGGTAGTTCTTTATTTCTACAGCTTAGTGCAAAGACATTTTATCAAGTAATTTGGGGGTTGGGTGTGTGTGTATGTGTGTGTGTGTCGGGAGGGGCAGATATTCTTATATTCTTATAACAAAAACGTTTGTCTGATTTTCTAAAGCAAAATGCCTGTCTATACAAATGTTTATTAGTTAATAAATTATATGTATCTGCGTCTCTTTGCCTCTGTCTTTCAGTTTGTATGTATGCAAGAAAAAGCATTAGTTTCGATATAGCATGGCTTGTGATGATGGTGTTGGCAGCAGTAGTAGTAGTACTAATAGTAGCAACGGTATTAACAGTACAATACGGAAGAAGTAGATGTAGGAGGAGTTGTATGGAACAAAATTGGTATGAGTGTGTTGCATATGTTGTTGCTCATGATGTAGCTGTATTTGTTGTGCCCATTATGATGATGGTAACTGATCGTTGATAATATTTTATTTATTATATATTGTGAGTTCATTCAATATAAGTATTATCATTGGCAAGAAACAGGTTCTTGAATATTGACCTAGTCTTGTTTGCTCTGTTCAGTTCCAATACAATTGACACATTATCTCTTTGCCTTTGTCTATTTACAGACTTAGAAGTTCAAAACTTCCTAGCCGCGATAATGTGTGCAGTTTTAAATTTCTGATCGATATATAAATCCAGGGTCAAACGGATCACACAAGTCCAATTTATAATTATAATTTCGCATATAGACTCTACAATCCCAAAATAAAATGCATTGGGTTTCATCAAGTAGTTGATTCTGACTTTGCTTGAATAACGTGGAGGTTCTCGTGCGCCTTGAGTCCTTACCGCTAACCATGTCCCATCTTTTTGGGGATCAGTGTGTACCCGTGTTAATTAGGGCGATGATACATGAGAGTGGCTATCGATCTTTTATCTCTCGTCATGGGTTCGGAAAGTCATGGGTTGAATTCCTGTCTGGAACGTTGTGGGTTCACTTTCTGTTTGGAACGATTTATAACTCCTTAACTTTTTAAAATTTAATTTCTGTCATTCAGTAGATAGAACAAAATAAAAACTAAATTAAAAAGTGAAATAATGCTGCATCCAAACATTTATTGTTAATTTGTCATCCAAGAAATTATGTTGTGGTTTACGAGCGTCAATGTATTATAGTAGCTTCAAGGATACACCTTATCATTCGTACATATACTTCTACTGGGTTGTTCTCGTACCAATGTGTCAAATTGGCTCGACGTGCCAGGGAGATCTCATGCACCTAGATTCCTTATTTTCAGCCATGTTCCACTGTAATTATTATTATTATATTTATTTTATTTATTATTATTATTATTATTATTATTGCACATCGTTTCTGTCTATTTAATCGCGCATAAAATGAATTGAGCCATCAGCCATATGTATCGGGTATTTGGTACATTCTTACCTGTTATGCATAGAGTTTTTCCGCATTTCAAGAGAAAGACACATAGCCAATTTATGGCAGCTATATTTACGTAAGAAAATCATCCGAAAATTTCGAATGAGCGAAATTATGCATCGGATTGTTTTCTTGATGTTTTTAACAGCCAATTAAACTTGTAGCTCGGTATTTCGAAATGTCGACGGATCGTTGAGTGTTGCGATTCGAGGTGGGTGTTTTTTACCAGAAATACATTGCACAATTCGTTGCACCAGAAATACATTGCACAAATCGTTGTACCAGAAATACATTGCACATATCGACTGAGCTCCCTTCAGCTGACTATACCTCATCGGCCGTGAGATATAACGGAGTAGGACAACGCCTGACATTTTTTTTATCTGTCAACACACCTCATCGCAGTTAAATCAACAAGTGAATCGAACTCATATGTTTAGGACGAGAATCATTAATTAACTAATTAATTAATTAGTTAATAACGAGAAAGTAATACATCTTAAAGCCTCGGACAGCAAGTAGTTACCGTTTACTGCACATGTTGTCTATTTCCTACTATTTAATGTAATGTGAACTATTTAAATAATTGTTTGCTTTATGCATCGTATATTTGCTTTGCTTTTCCCAATATAGTTTGAATTTAATTTTGTTCTATTGCGTTTTGGTATGCTTAAATATATAACGATATGTTTCTTATTTATAAAAGATTTAAACTGATTTCAACTGAAGCAATACGTGGACATTATAAGGAACATTTCCTTTATCATGTGTTTTCACAAAGCTAATATGTTAAATGGAAAAAGAAGAATGAAGAATAATTTCGATTTGTACTGGATCTGCGCAGTTGTCCGTATACAAGCCAGAGTCCATCAGTAATGGACTTGCCCACTTGTCTGTATAACGATGAAATTCGATTTGTACTGGGTCTCCGCAGTTGTTGGTACACAGGCCAGATTCGATTAGTAATGGGTTCGACCACTAGTCTGTATACAGATGAATTCCGATCTTAAACTTAGCAGAGATACCGTTTAACTATTACTAAAATAGTCTAATTGTTTGAAAGAAACACTGTTCTCTTTTATTTTATTGGAAGGTGGGCTGAGTATGTAGAAAACAGACAATACTAGAGATTAGATAAAGATATATAATTTTGCAACGCGATAGAGCATACAATGTAATACAGCATACAATGTAACATAGAATGCAATGTAATATATAGCATGCACTGTAATATATCATATAATGTAATACAGCATGCATCGTAATATATAGCATGTGATGTAATATATCATATAATGTAATATAGCATGCAATGTAATATACAGCATGCAATGTAATATATCATACAATGTAATATAGCATGCAATGTAATATATAGCATGTGATGTAATATATTATATAATGTAATATAGCATGCAATATAATATATCATACAATGTAATAAGGCATGCAATGTAATATATCATACATTGAAATATATCATACAAAATAATATATCATACAATGTAATATAGCGTGCAATGTAACAAAGTTTCGTATAGATTCCTCTATTATGTAACACATATCCACAGTGTCACACACAATGTCAGTCGATGACAGTACACGAGTCCAGACATTCTAGTTTGTGATCCCTGCATGTAAATCTTTTATTTTGAATATAATTAAAATCAGTAATTTAATGTTAAATTTAAGTTTGAAAAATCAATGTAAAAATGTACACTGACAAGTCGTATTTTTGTCTGATAAATCTGACTTATGACGCGGTCAGTTCGCTATGTCAAATGCCATGGACACTTTGTGTGGCCATTTTAGATCTTAACTGAACTTGTTTTTGTTTGTGTGCCTGTATGTGTGAGAGAGAAAAACATTGATAGGAAGGCACATACAACTGCTGGGTTAACACACTCTACACGTACTTCTCGTATTTTTTCTTCTGCAATGAGAAGAATGTTTCTAAGGGTAATGACATTAATCTTCTAAGAATTGTGTCTAAATTCTAAACTTCTATTTCGGTGTGTGTGTGACAAATTATTTTCGAAAGGCTAATTGTACTTTATATATGTGTCCATGAAGTAAATAATAATTCCATATTCTGTGATTGATACTCATTTGAAACATCATATAGAATAAACCGTCATGTTATACGGTGTCAAAAGTACAAGCAATATCTGCGTACAGTATGCTTTGACAATCATTAGTATAAACAACAACATATAGAATAAACCGCCATGCCATACGGTGTCAAAGCTACAAGCAATATCTGTGTACAGTATGCTTTGACAATCATTAGTATAAACAACAACATATAGAATAAACCGCCATGCCATACGATGTCAAAGTTACAAGCAAGATCTGTGTACAGTATGCTTTGACAATCTTAGTATAAACAACAAGGTAACACTTGTAACTAAATGTTTTAAAAACACACACACACACACACACTGGAGATATATTATTAAGACTTAGAAGTTTTAAAATTTGCATGTATCCTCTTTAACAAAGTCTTTAAATAGCACGTGGAATCAATGGGAGAAGCATTATGAATTGATAATTTATATTGGAAAATCCGCTGGCCTTTCGATACTGAACAATCTACGGACGGAGCAGGAACTATATGGTAGGGTCACCATCATTATTTTTCTTTTAGTTTCCATAACATTTTTCTTTACAACATCTTTTTACTGTTTATTCCATCTACAATAGTTAAGTCCCTTGTTTTGGCAGTGGAATTTGTGCACTGCTTTGATAGCACCAATTACCAAAACGCATGTATTTTAAAAAAAGGTAATGAGATTTGGCGTCGTCTTGTTTAAGATATTTATGACTATATACAAAACTGTTTAACAATTAAACGTTGAAGAAACATTCTTTTTAAGGTTCTACACCTGTGAATAATTAGTTGTCAAATGGGGAAATTATATCAAGTATATTAACACAGAACTCAGCTACAAATTACCACATCATGGAAAAATAGAACTATGCCTGGAGCACTATGGAACCCTTATGGAATTATCTGAAAATTCTCATGAAAGGAACGTTAACTTGAGAGTTCATGTTTGAAAAGAGAAATCCAGGAATGTACAATATGTCATTTCAGATCGAGTCTCCCGTAAGGAACATTTCCATGACGTATCAGGTTCACATGATGTCATCCGGTAAACAATACACAGATGTATTTGCAATGACGGCTACTGTATTTTGGACGTTCTCTTCCAAAGAGTGACAGTAATGGTACGGGCATGTTCCGACTGGATCATTGTTAGTGTATTATCTAATATCTTGAATGGATGAGTTGTTTTCCTACATGGCAAAAGAGCTTCGCGCAAGCGAGTCCACACAAGATGTCCGATAATACACATATAAATAAAATTGTAGCGATAGAATGCATCCGAAGCCATTTCATAACACAATTTTGTGACTTGGTAATAATAAAAAAATATTTTGCGTCATGCGATAAGCAGAATGTTATATATGAGTTCAGTTCAATGAAATGTATGAAACTCACTGAATAATATCAATCATTTGCTCTCCAAGACAAAAGAAAAGAAATTACAGATTCGATTAATAAATTTCACTTGAAATTAGCACAAACATAAGATCGTTTATATACAACTAGTTTTGTATTACATTACAATGCAAAAGATTGCGAGGGCATGCTAAAATGTTGCACAACTGCACTGATGACAACGACGGTACTAATAATCAGTTATCTTTAATGTTACGTCTGTGTTAAACATTAGCCAGTTAGAGTGATTGAGTATGTATGTATGTATGTATGTATGAGTATAAGTAGCAATAGGGGATGTCATACGGACAATGGGAACATACATTACAAGACCCCCCTGGGACGATATATACGTAAGATTTTTCAGACCCCCCCCCCCCCGGGACGATATAGGGACAATGGGAAGTTAGCATGGGGAATATTGGGACTGTATACAGACAAGGGAAAGTGCGGTTGTTATATAGGGACAATAGGACTGGAACAGGTGAGGTGACGTCACGGTACTGAAGATTAAAAACAATTTTGCAAGGGGCTTACCTCAATCGGGCCAAACGGCAAACAGTGACAGGGGGTAGTGGGTAAGTTCAGCTAGTACAGCGGGTAGCGGTTGGCGGGTAAGTTCAGCTAGTTCATAAACTGTACCAATAAAACCGCGCTTGGCGGGGTCGAGACAGGCGGGACATAGACAATTATAGACTGAGACATATACATATATAACACATACAACATACTGACAGAGATTGATGAACATCATTCTATGACATAAACAACTATACAACCGACTAAAAACATGTTAGGCAAGAAAGCAACTCTTTTCGATGCATATAGGTTGCCCTGAAAAGGGCCTTAGTGTTTCCTCTTCTTGCTCTTCTAAGTTCTTCTTTTCCTCCACCATCTCCAGAGTTTTGTTATTGCTGTCTTCTACTTTTTATTCTCCTCTTTCTCGTCCCCCTGAATTCCTTTTCATCTTCCTCTTTTTTCCTCCTCGCATTCTCCTCTTCCTTTTCGGTCTTTTCATTCCATATCCTCATTCTTATTCTATCCTATACATCCTCCTTCTCCCACTCTTCTTCTTTTACCATCTCCTTTAACATGTCCTTTGACTTGCCCAAGTTGTTGATTTCCATCTTGACTCGATGGGAACTATAAGAGTAAAAATTTTCATTAGGATTCACCAGCATTTCTTCAATCATGCCCCAATATTATCCACAAAGTCTTGCAGGTTCTTCATTTGCTCAAGGTGGTTACTTGCTAACTTGATTTATTCAATGCGGAATGACGCGAATGACGGACGATTGACTTTATATTTGTCAAGCACGGACGTGAAGGAAAACATCCCTCCGCCAAGTCGCACAAACACACATTTCAGATATAATCTACTATCCATACAGATCGAAAGGGTTAATAATCCGAATTTACTATCAAAACAACAACATTTACTATCCACACAAACTTTCGCAAACTCACACAAACCCAAAATCTACTTGCCATCCACGGGAAGAAAAACAAACACACAATATCTTCTATCCACACACGAGATGGAGAAAAAACACAAACAAATCCAGCATCTACTATCCACACAAGGGAAGAAGAAAAAAATTGCATACTATCCACAAACCCAAAATATACTACCCACACACGGCAAGGAGAAAAAAACACCACAATCTCTACTATCCACACAGACAAACGCCAACTCATACAAACACACTTTGTACTATCCACACAGAAGGAAAGGGAAAAAAAGACACACTTTACTATCCACACAAACGTACCTTAACACACACACACACACAAAGAGAAACACATTAATACATACACACACACAAACTCACAAATTCCCACACCACAGAGGGAAGAAGAAAAAACAAACCCAAAATATACTACCCACACACGGCAAGGAGAAAAAACCCCACAATCTCTACTATCCACACAAACGCCAACTCATACAAACACCCTTTGTACTAACACAAACGTATCCTAACACACACGCACACACACACACACACACACACAGAGAAACACATTACTACATACATACACACACACACACACACACACACACAAACTCACAAATTCCCACAAAACAGAGGGAAGAAGAAGAAACAAACCCAAACTATACTACCCACACACGGCAAGGAGAAAAAACACCACAATCTCTACTATCCACACAAACGTACGCCAACTCATACAAACACACATTATACTATCCACACATAAGAAAAGGGAAAAATCACACACTTTAATATCCACACAAACGTACCCTAACACACACACACACACACACACACACACACACACACACATTAATACATACACGCACACACAAGCTCACAAATTCCCACACCACAGATGGAAGAAGAAAAAACAAACCCAAAATATACTATCCACACAGAAGGAACGGAAAAAAAACAAATTTCTGCTATCAAATATACCTCAATATTTACTATTAAAAAAAAAACAATATCTACTATCGGCACAAACGTACGCGCACGGATACAAACACAGTATGTAATATCCAGACAAACGTACGCGAACGCATACAAACACACAAATACACACACAAATACGCACAGACACCTAAGAGGGAAGAAGAAAAAACAAACCCAAAATATACTATCCACACAGACGGGAGGGACGACAAACCCAATATATACTACACACACACTGGAAGAAGAGTAGAACAAACCCATACCTAATATCCACACAGAGGCAAGAAACAAAAGAACTCAATATACACTATCCATATAGAGGGAAGATGAAAAACCATAATATAATAACCACACAGAGGGAAGAAGAAAGCCTTTAAATACTATCCACAAAGAGTGAAGAAATAACTCATTATATCTAATATCAGCAGAGAGTGAAGAAATAACTCATTATATATAATATCAACACAGAGTGAATAAATAACGCGTTATATCTACTATCAACATAGTGAAAAAATAACTAATTATATATACTGTCAACACAGAGTGAAGAAATAACTGATTATATATACTATCAACACAGAGTGAAGAAATAATTCATTATATATACTATCTACACAGAGTGAAGACAAAAACCCATTATATATACTATCAACACAGAGTGACGAAACAACTCATTATATATACTATCAGGACAGAGTGAAGAAAATAACCCATTATATATACGATCAACACAGAGTGAAGAAACAACTCATTATATATACTATCAAGACAGAGTGAAGAAAATAACCCATTATATATACTATCAACACAGTGAATAAATAACCCATTATGTACTATCAACTCAGAGTGGAATAGGAAACGTTTTCTGAAAGCACATAAACCCTCACCTACAATGACCAACTCTACCAAACACCCACCCACCCACACCCACACCCACTCCAAACCCATTTAACTCGTTATTCCATGGCGTCAGTGTTTTAGAAAAATCAAGACACAAAATGATGGATGAAGGACTGACTATTTTCACCCACTTGCATACCTAAAGTGCGTGCGTGAGGGAACACATCCCTTCCATTTCACTTCTAACTAAAAAATGACCCAGAGAGATAGAGAGAGGTGAAAAGCACATATTCATGCAGTGTCAATCAAAAAACACACCAACCTTATGATAAAAAATCAAGACCAAGAGACACTTTCGTTATTTTGGCACTGCAATGTTTCACGGAAAAAATTTATAATATTAGATCTCCTATATTTTTTTCTTCTCAGAAAGGCAACAAACTTGCGGCTTTTTTCAAGAAAGACGCGAGTGACATTTTACCGTATAACCCTGCTTATGGTTAACTCTGAATTCTAAAACAAAACATGCGTTCAGAAAAAATGTATCAACGTTCGACCTATTTTCTCTGTTTAAAGTGTCGATAGAACAAGGCGCGTTTAGGTGTTGCTTTTTTCCCCGCCCTTAGATTTGTGAAAACTTTGCAACATTGTTCGTAGCGTGTGCTGCGAAACACAGGACATCTCTTAAATTGGGGATATACAGCAAAATGTTAAGTATTCAGTCGACAATACATATCACACTACCCTTGGTATAAAATTGATGAATGAATGAAAGAAAGCAATGAACATTTCTTATATAGAATATGTGGTTGTCTTCATTATCTTTGTCTTATAATACCGCAAAAATAACAGCCAAACATGGTGTTCAGCGTTTGTTTTCTTTACCATTTTTTCTTTCTCTCTCCAGTGTAATGCTAAGTCTCTCAGCCCATCTCTCAAAACACTCAAGGCTAAAGTACTGCCCGTCCTATTGTCACCCAATGCAGCAACAATTGTGTGCGTTTGCGTGTGCGTGTGTGTGTGTGTGTGTTTGCTTTCGCTTACATACATATCGTTTGCACACAAATTTAATTACGAAGATATAGCAACCAATGACATAAACCATTTAATTTAACCGTGTCGATCGCTAGCACAAAAGTCTAACGACTCATTTTGAAAGGTGTTGTGTGAAACGGATCGCCATTGTCGCTTGGTGTCTGCGTTCTCCATGGAAAATATATCGTTTTGTCTTGATTATAAAAATTTAATTTGAATAAGCTTTTACACACTACTTGAACTCTTTAAATTTCACGTTGTAGGTGTAAGCCGTCGTTCTCAATTTTATGGGAGTTCGTTTCTGCGTTTCTCAAATGTGGTAATATTTTTTATATGGACCAAAAGAATTTCTTTTGGCGTGAATCAGGACTCGTGATTTAGTTGCATAAGTGGATAGTGTTGATTCAAGCACACTTACGTCGTCTTCGAAATCGCTGGTACCAATTTGAGCTTCACACTTCAGCTTTTGTGTGAGGCGATACGGCACGTCGTTGGCTCTTACTTTCTCAATGAAATCGTTTCATCTTATTGCAACATTTCATTTGACTAGGATTCATACATAGGATGTCACTGTGTATAGGGAGAGTGTCTAATATATATATATATATATATATATATATATATATATATATATATATATATATATATATATACATAGATAGGTAGGTAGGTAGATAGATACCATTTGCAAAGCAATTTTCCTTGCTTATTAAAGTCATTATACTCATTTAAAATACAGCTCAGACTTGTATGTACAATCTTTATTAACAGTGACACGCACACAAACACATACGCAACGTTTAGAAATTGTCTGCTTGCCATACTTTCTGCAGATATATCGTTATTAACAATTTTAGAAATGCTTTACTTTGAAGACTATAAGTCAAGCACAAGTCTGTAATAAGATGCTTCAAGTACTCTGTGTAGGATTTGAAAATGAACACTATAAACATAAGTAATACATTGAAGGAAACAGAACTAACATGCATTAAAAAAAGCAAAACATAAAGTTTAAAATAGTGTGATTGCAGTCAGTAAAGAATTTAAATCTTGAAATACTTCAGTCTTATAGGTCATTGGGTCCTAAGGACACTCATTCCATTATTTGCCATTAACATTTGTTTCTTACTTGTAATTTGCCTTTATTCTTTTATCAAGCGCCGTCCAATACAGATCCCTTAAGCCTTCGAGGAAAGCCTGCATGTCACTGTTGATGTAGTCTGGGTCAGCATCAACATCCCTCTGTGCTATCTTGTTTGAGAAGAAAATCACACATGATTCCGAAAGATCAGGCCAAATTGTGCCTAACTACTTCTTGATATGTGCCTTCACCATTTCTCTTTCTTAAGGATCAATGGCATCAAACCCCTTGCAAACAAACAAAGCTGAATTCGGATCAAAGTGCTGACACTCCTTTCCTTGTATCTTGTGTTGTTTCAGGAGTAGCGACAAAAGGTTTAAGAGCTAAATGAAAGGAATGATACGAATACAGTTTGAAAAGTGGGCAATGATAGGATAGTGAATTGGACAGACATTAAGGACTTTCAAACCATTATAAATATGGGTTTCATTTCACGAACTGCTACTACTATTACAAATACTATTACAACTAATAATAATAATAATAATAATATGTGTGTGAGTTTCATTTTTAACGTAGCTTTAGCAATCTTTCAGTCACATAGCTACAATATCTGCAGTGTGGCAGTTTATAGCGATGTTTGGCACTGAGGCATCATGCCCCAGACATGTGGTATCATGTCCACCCATTCACATTATCCTGACACTAGGTCGAACCCCTGATATCCCACATCTGAGGAAGACGCTCTAACCACTTGTGCCACTGGAGCGGTAATATAATAATAATAATAATAATAATAATAATAATAATAATAAAGTTCATAGAGTAAATGTGCTTTATTGGTGTTATTGTCTAATAATGTATGTGCATTATTAAAACATAAATCAGCAAGCTTTCTACTCTGGTATATCAAGATGCAGCTGGAAGGAAAAAGTTATGACATTGAACAGTGACCATAATATGCAAATTTTCATTGGCATGAACAATCACCTTGTTCTTCGTTGCGGTTGAGACAGAATAGGGAAAGCTGATAAAATCGTTCTTACATCAAGTAAATCAGAGTTGATGCTGACTTGAACTTCCCTGATATCACGAAATTCTCGACCCTGTCCCTTTTGAGAGAGTATTTCTTTAAAAAGCTCATGGTCCAGCCTGTCTATAACGTTCGTCTCACCATTGTTGGGAATTACGTTTGAATATCTTCTTTCTTTATTTTGAACTGTGGTGATAACTGCAGTACAGTTAGTGATCGCCTCAGTCTGAATTGGGTTTTGAAAGAGGAGATTCAAGAACGACGATTTGCCTGCGTTTGTTTTCCCTGTAAATCACATTGTAAAGCTTGAAATACGTTTGCACATTACTTTCACTGTGTACATTATTTTCAACTGTACCTTTTATGATGTTGCATATTTATCTAAAGAATCTAGCGTAAATTAGCATTGATATTCCAAGATGGCCGCTATCGCTTAACCGGCTTGAAGCAGCTGTTCCGTTTTTTAGTGCCGTTTTCATGATATTTGTGCTTATTACCTGTTTTCATCTTCGTTATTGTGTTCATTATGTATTGGCTGTTAAATTCGTATGTGTTTCTTCATCTCCTTGTTTTGGAAACGAGAATAATTAGACTTTTTCTCAGCTGTCTTGCTCCAATGTTTTTGAACAAACCGCCATCACGTGATACTCGCCAGTCAACCCATTTATACTACGATGGACCCTCATTAATTACTTTAAATGTTCACTCCTTGGCTCTCCACACTACATTGTGCTCTTGACTAAACGAACTGGGACTACATTGATCATTACCTAAATGTAAACAGAAGCGAAAAAGAAACGTTGTTTCAAAGCTGTCCGGCGTAGAACACGAAGAAGAATTCCAGTTATCTCCCTTTTTTTGGGACAACCATTAAAAAAAATTTCGACCGTTAATTTAGATAATCTAATTCAAATCTCAATTAATTTGTCAACCTTTGTGTCAGCTATCCAAGAAATACCTCTGCGCATTGCATTATTCAATGCCCAGTCAGTATGACCAGCAGAAAAACACAGAAATAGTTAATTTTATCAACTACCAAACTTTTGACATATTTTTCGTGACAGAAACATGGCTAAAAACATCAGGCGATGAGCCCAAGTGTGCGGATCTAACACCCACTGGTTACTCCATCAAGTCGTTCCCCCCGTAATTCTCGCGGAGGTGGAATAGCTGTCATCGGAAAGAACTCCGTGATAAAACATCTTAACTATACCTCAACATTCAATTTCGACCATACATCGTTTGAACTAGTCCAAACCACACTCACACTGGAGCAAAGGTCAGTCCATTTTTTCTGCCTATACCGCCCTCCTCCTAGTAGAAAAAACAAGCTGGCTTACTCTCTCTTTTTGGAGCAGTTTCCGAATCTCCTGGACTATGGAAAATTCGATAGGTGGCAACCTGATTATTCTTGGAGATTTCAACTTTCACTTTGACTGTGCCGGAAACTCAAATACATCAAAACTCATAGATTCCATTAATGTTGTCAACCTCAAACAGTCAGTTAACCAATCCACCCATAAACATGGTCACATTTTAGACTGGATTCCTCATAGACCTGATGATAACATTCTACGGTGCTCCCTGGTATCCCATGACCTTGCATCAGATCACCTCTGCATTATATGCCATCTTGACGTATCAGTCCCTAACCATCCACCTTTATCTGCTACTAAGAGAAACCTCCGTATGATAAATGGAACGAAACTAATGCACGACATCCAAACTAACCAAACAACTTGCTTACCTCCTACCGCAGAACAACTCGATAACTGTGTGCATTCATTACTTGACAAACATGCCCCAGCTATCAAGTGCAGAGTACCAATTCAAAAGTGTTCTCCGTGGTATAGCAGTGTTAGGGACCAGCTTCGCACTGCTAAAAGAGACCGCCGTAAAGCTGAGAGGCTCTGGCATTCCACCAGACTCACTATTCATAAGCAAATCTATTAAGTCGCTAAGAAGAATGTCACAAATATAGTCCATGCAGCGACATCAGCCCACTACACTACTAAGATCATGGAAAGTTCCAGCTGCAAAGAGCTCTTCGAGATTACTAACAATCTAATGTCAAGGAACAAATCAACACCACTTCCAACTACCCTCTCTCCAGTTGACCTTCCGGACATGTTTGCAAATTTCTTCCGTGACAAAGTACAAACCATTAGAGATAAGCTTGACACCACAATTTCAATTGATTCGTCGTCACCATACAGCTGGGATACATAATTTCAGCGGCAACGATTAGCAGCATTTTGACCTGTCTCTATGGATTTCGTACGTACATTCCTGATGAAGAGTGCACCAAAGTCATGTGAACTTGATCCAGTTCCAGCATCACTTCTGCTTGAGTGCTTAGATCCAGTATTGCCTTCACTAACTGATGTTATTAATACCTCTCTCTCATTCGGGAAATTCCCATCATTTTTCAAAACTGCCATTGTAAAGCCTCTGCTGAAGAAACCAACACTAGACCATAACGATTTAAAGAACTACCACCCAGTTTCTAATCTCCCATTCATATAAAAAATCTTAGAAAAGGTTGTTCTGTCCCAGCAAGGTTGTTCTATTTTTAACAATGTACACTCTGCATATCGCCCTTGGCACAGTACTCAAACTACTCTTCTAAAAGTAGTTAATGACATTCTCTCTGCTTTGGATAGGGGAAAGATTACAGTCCTCACCCTCCTTGATTTGTCTGCAGCATGTGACACAATAGACCATGATATATTACTTCACCGTCTCCAGCATGTATTTAGCATTTAAGATACAACCTTACTGTGGTTAAAGTCCTACTTGGTCAACAGGACACAAATTATGTCTGCAAACGGAATACACTCCATCCCAGTTGATCTATGTTGTGGTGTTCCACATGGGTCTGTTCTTGGACCTGTTGTAGACACACGTTCTAAACACAACACCCACAAGAATTGTTTTTCCAGATCTTGCAGAGAAGATGGAGTGGTCTTGTTGGTAGCGGTTGCTGAGGCAGCGTGGAAGTGCATGATGGTCACATATATTTATAGTCGATGACTTGCGAAGTGTCGATCCCAGAATCAAAACTGAGAAGATATCCTTTCTAATGAACTTGGACTTCTTTGACACGTCGTTTTCCCAATTTAAGGGTTCTTCGAGCAAGAATGCTTTCGATGTCGTACACGTTGTATTCGCTTTTGGTGACGCGTTGTAACTCGGGCAAGTAAAACGTTTCTTGTAACACTTCCCCGTTCATGTATTCCAATTTGTAGACGAGAGGATGACGACCACGCACTCGTCCAGTGACACGCACAATTTGGTGGTCCAGATGGGTAAGTAACCTTTGTCAAAATTGCGTTTGGTTTTGCCAATGCGCACCCAATCTCCTACTGCCAACACTCCAGATTTCTTGGGGGCAGCCACCGTCGGGTACGTACCAAACAGATTGGTAAGATTGGTTGTACGATTGAACCAGGTGAGGTATGATGTGGATGTACTTGAGAGTGTGGTGATGTGTAAAATATTTCCACATGCGTTCTTTGAAGGTGCGTTGAAAACGTTCCACGGTGCTGGCTTTGGTTTCCGGAGTCTCTGTGGTAACAAATGAATGTCACGTTTCTATAATTCTTTTTGGAAAGCTTAGTTCAGAAATTCGGTCCTTCGACGGTTTGCCATTGAAGAGTGTGCCAATCACTTTGTTTCAACACCAGTTGAAGGGCATGCACCACTTAACTGCTCGATTTGAAGTCAATGGTACGACCCAGGCAAATCTGGAAAAGACGTCGATGACACAAAACAAATATTTGTACCCACGATTGTAGGTAGCCAAATGGGAGACATCGGCTAAATCGGCTTATCAATGATGATCGATGCCATCCACTCTAGTGCGACTTTTGGAAAAGTTTCGTCGAATGGGTTTTTGTAAAGTGTACGTGGCTTGTTCTTATAACCGTCGTAGCACTTGAGGTAAACGGAGACATTTCAGACGGGTTTTGGCAGCACGATACAATTTCTGAACTCTATAACCTGCAGGATTGGATGGATCGTAGTAAATGTTGGCTAACACCTTCTCCATATTTTTAAGTCACCCACTGATCGCTGATAATACTTTGGATGGGTGGTTTAAGGGTGGTTTGGAAACGGCTAAAAGTGTCCGACGTGCCACGGAAGTAGAGGTGATGGTGGTTGAGATCGTAATTTAATGGCTTTGGACTTCTTTTCTTTTTCACTTCTCGTTTCCCTTCTTTGTTTATCACTTCTGTCGAAGGAGGCGTGGACATCACCTTTTTAACCCAAGATTTCAGCTCTTCTCGTTGGGATATGGAAGGGGTCAACAAGAACACTGAAATCTTAATAGTAATGGGAGCTGCTGAAGGTGTTTGAAAGACTTCTCGTATTTCTTCCTCGTGCATTCGTGCGGCTGCTTCTGTCTTGACCGCGGAGGGTGGTGGTGGTGGTGATGCGACGGACTATTCATCAAGGCCTTAAAATCATTCAGAGAGGCTAGAGCTGTTTCGTCTAAAGCTCTCTGATAAAAGAGTTTCAGCCGTTGCAAGAGCCATATTTTTGTTATTTTTCTGTTTCGAACAAATAGTTGCGATGAATCAACGACTGTAACTGGAACATCTCGGTGAAATTCAGATAAGCAGGCAAATGCGGCTTCCGTTGTTCTTGCCAACGATGGCATTCCATCCATTGTTTGTAAGGCACTAAAGTCAGGTTTCGTCCTTCCATTCAATTTCAAGGGTCACGTCTGAGAATTTTGGACTTCAGAGGTCCCTTTTATCTTGCTCGCACGAGTCCTGTCAGCATTGTTCCCAATACTCCTTTCAGCAAGGGTCCTAACAACAGAGTCAAAATTTCTCCGCGTTGTACCAACATCTTTTTCTTTTGACTAATGGCTATTTTCTTTTGAACCATTTGGTGAAGAACGTGACGATGTTTGGCAAGCCTTTTGTCTGGTGTTTATCGTGTCGTTCTTGACTTTCAAACAACATTCGCACACGGTATCGACGACATCTTTGGAGGCGGTTTGAATGAGCTTCTTATGCATAGCTGGAGAAGCTTTGGACAGGACGGACAACATGTCCCCATGTTTGACTAAAATATGAGGCAGTCCTTTCCTTTGGGCTTAGAAGAGGGGTGGCTTTTGGGGGTTGACATCTTTGGAAATTCAGGAGTACAAAAACACTGATTCCCATTCTTTGCCTTTTTTATACTGGAACGCGTCGCCACTGATTGTCTTTACGTCTTACCAAGTTCTTGAAAGGCATCACTCATCTTGGAGGGGTTCGCAACAGACTAAATCGGGACAGTTCTTGCTTGGACAAATCGAGGAAAAATATGTAACATGCCCGATCTGTCTTGGACATTGATTTTGGGAGCAGGTACTTTGTGAGCAGCTGCCACAGCAGCTAAAGAGGAGGAGGGTGTCACCGCTGGAGATGAAGTTCTTGGAGACGTGGGTTTCCATTGTTTCATCAACTGAGGAAGAACAGACGTCAAATTGGGTTTGGCAAGCTTCCCCAACAAAGGAGAAGCGGAAGAATCTGAGGTTACTGGAGACTGAGTCACCGTCGCTGCAGGTCGTGATTTGCTAATGTAAGGTTGCGACCTGGCCAAAGTGTCTCTCTTGTGGGTAGAAGCTATTTTCTAAGGGTTAATATATTTTGTGGGACGTTTCCTTTTCTTATTCTGTTGGCTTTTTTTCTTCTTCTGGAGCTGTGATCTGGTCTTGATACCGCTGCTCTTTTTCTTCTTTGAGCTTCGTTTGATTTTTTGCGGAGTGGGATATTTCTTGGGGATAACTTTGGGGGCATTATGATCCCGTTTTAAGAGGGAATGAATTTTGACAACTTCTACATAACCGCTCTCTTCAGGTTTCAAAATGATTTGCTTTTTGGTTTGAGTGTCGATGCGGGGATCGGCCAGTTGCCGTCAAAGCTACTTTTTCTCTCTTTGGTTTGATGAGGAATGTGAATGATGACTTGCAGTAATTGACGTGCTGTCCCCATAAACCATCGTAAGACTTCTTTGAGACTGGCTTCTAGGACACGAGCACGTATTTGTAGAATTTTTTCGCGACTGATACCGTACAAGGCATGAATCAATTTGACGGGAAGATGGAATTGAAGAGACACGATGTTGATGCTGTCTGAGACAGACCCAAAGTGTCCTAGGTTTTTATAGATTTTTTTATTTGTGAAGTCATCATTGGTAAAACAGATATGTACAAAATCGCAAATAATCGGGGGTAGTGGGTTTTAAATCCACGAGTTAAAATAGGCGTGTGAGGTTGGATTGGCATCGTCGTACGCATGAGACAGCCAAGGCGTTCCTGACTGTTTGGCTAAGACTCGCACTTGCGATATATCTCTAGGGTGTTTAAACAAGACTACGTAATGAGCATTGATAATGATGGTGAGATGGGCTTTACTTTGTTGAAACAAATTTTGAATAATGCAAATGCCACTGGCATTACGATGATACCCTTAGCGCGTAAACCAGAGTTTAATTTCTTCTTCGTCTTCTCCTAACATGTCATTGAAAATGACCAGATGGGTTTTTAGTGGGGTCAGACACGATTCCGCAGTCTTCGCTAGGAATGCCTTCCACAAACACGTTGGAATCGCCTTGACTTTCTCGCAAGAGGCTGTACGCCGATTGCCACTTTTTGTAACACCACACGATCCGTTCAGGTGGACGATCGATCAAATGATGTTTATGTTCGATCAAACGTTTGACAAATTCGGTTTTGCCTGAACCGCTAGGTCCTGCAATTAATCTGTTAAAGGGATGGAGAAGATATAAAGTAATATAAGTATTTGTCGATGACTTTGAAAGTTCAGGAAGAGGGAGCAGAGACAGCAGAGGTAGCCATATTGCAAGGAATGTCACTTTTGACAAGAAGACGGACAAGACAAGAGCTTTTATAGTTTTGTCAGGACACATTTATTGCAAGTTAATAATGGAACAATACCAAAGACAAAAATACATAAAAGCCAAATGGTTAAGTGCAGCAATAAAAAATATCAAAATGATCAAAGTGGAATATAAACAATAAACAAGTCACTGTACAACATGTTTTTCGTAACCAGGGTGTCCTAGGGACAGTGTGTAATGTTCTTACAGTCTCTACATTGGGTAATGTCACACAGGTGTCCTCCAGGGATGGTCGTTAGGGAATGTCCAAGAGAGTCCTGATCTGAAGGGAGTGGTTGTCCTCAGTGACAGGCTCTTCTAGAACTGTCTAGCACTCTCTAACACAGGTTTAAAAGTTACTTTTTTCCTTGGATGTTTAAACTGAGGATCCCAATTCTTGGGCATAATTGGCCACTTCTTTGTCCAAGCCTCAAAACCCCAATTTTTCCAGTCACGTACATCTGTCCAATGAGTGTTGTAAGTCGCAAGCTACACACACATTGTCATACACATCTTCGGTACCTAAAGGTTGACACGAATGTTTTTTTCCAGTAGAGGTCGGGAAGTATCCAGATGAAAACCCAACGCTTTGAGCAAAATGAGTCTCTCGTGCTTATTTGAAGGGACTACTATCATGTTTTATTTGGTAACAAGTACTGTTCGTAAAGTGTCTACAAGGAATCGGCTGGTAAACGAAATCCCAGAAAGGAAGTCACTAAGACACACACTACACGTCGACTCCAATTCAATGGACACATTTCTCGTAATAAGTGTTAGTAATCCTCCACTGTTTGAATAGTTTCATTGATTTCCTTCCACGGAATCTGTTGTATCACTTCTGATAAAGTCTGTGCCATGGTAGCCTGATTCTATACCTCTTATTGTCGGAGGTAATAAGTGTACTTTCTGCACAGAGAGGATTTTACTGCAGTAGCGAAACTATATGGTTTAGTCACTAACTTACAAATCGCATTCCTTTCAGAAGTTGCCACATGAACTAAGTTTACGTTGTGTAAAAGATTTTGGTAATCCTCTAACTGGTCTTCTGGGATTCGGTGCAGTATATCTACCTTGTAGAAAAAAGAAATCCAATCCTTCTCACCCCCGTCCAGTTTAACAATGTCTGACTGGAACACTTTCATCTGAATCAGTCCTCTTATTGCATTCAGGTGCTGTGGTTTAAACATCGATGACGTAACGAATGCAATTGTTATTTTCGTTGAACTTGTATTTTGACCAGCTCTCGGTTAATGCTTTCTCTCAACTCTACAGGCAAACGACGAATGTTTTTTTGTCAAGTATCCATGATCATGGCAGTATGTTTTTATTTAAAATCTTCTCCTAGAGCGAAAGTAATGGACATAGTGAGTAATTTATGACCAGTGCCTTTCAGGGTAACAGTCAAGAATGTCAATAAAATCTACTGATGTCAACGGTCTAAAGCGGAATAATAGGATGAACGCACACTTGATCCAGAGAAAGTTGACTTCTTTCACTTCCCTCTTGTGAATTTCTCGACACAAAAGTTCCACAGTCACCCATTGAGATTTTGCTTTGGCAAGTTGTGAATTGGATTGTAAAATTTGTACCAGAATATACCAGACAGAAAACATAAGTGGCTCTTGGTTTGATTTTAGAATAAAAACGTACACTCACGCACTCACTCACACATACATAATGTGTAAAAAGGGCTTTTGAGTTTTAATTGCTTTTGGCAATTGAAATACTATCTCTTTTCGAGAGAAGTGGGTGACCCTGAAAAGGACCGTTGAGTATTTGTTTGTTTAAAAAAAACTCAGGATCGGGACGTAATCATCTTTAACTGTCTTAAGCCTTTGCCACGGCCAAGACCTACTTCTGGACTTGCTCCAGTCGATGATTTGGCAGAAATCACTAGGGTGGTATGGCAGGCGTAGTAACATGGCTGGGTTGTTTGGCTCTGGAAGGTCCTTTTCTCTTGAGTCGTATTGAAGAAGTCTGATACATTTGTTTCAGATTCCTTAACGCTGGTAAAATATCTAAATGTACCGTTATCGTTGAATTTCAATATTCTCCTTTTCTCCTGACCTTGTTTCTTCTTGCTGCTTATTCCAGTCGTTTACATCTTGCTTCTTTGTCTTCTCGCTGTTGATCTTGAATTGTAAAATCTTGTTATCTTCTTTCTGCTGTTGTAACAATTTCTCCAGTTCTTCTTTCTGTCTCTGTTTAAAATCGTCTACGTGTGGTAAAGAAGGAGAAGGTGGCAAAGGTACTAGTACCGGAACAAATTCTTGCGATAAAAAAAGAAAATCCACTAAATCCCAAATAAATTCGACCTCTTCTGGAAGTAGACCTGTCTTGACTTAGGTAGCTACTTCTATTCCATCGCTTCCCGTCTCTACGGCCGGTGCAACCCATTTCATTGTCTTCTTAGTTTCCGTCATGCTTGAAAGCCGTGTCCCATGGATTGACTATAACGCATCGATAAAATTACCATCTGGCAATGGAACTGCAGAGGAATCTTTAAAAACCTATCAGAACTGCAGAACAAAATAAATAATGCGGCCGTAAAACCAGACGTAATCTGCCTACAGGAAACCCTCATAACACAAGAACACAAACGCCTGCCCAAACTACAAGGCTATACCCAGGGACTCTATAAAAATAGACCCATGGGGCAGAAAGGAGGTGGGCTAGCAATTTTTTTAATAGATACACTAATCTACTATGAAGTAATAGAAGTACCCCCTAACCTAAACATCAATAATAGCATCGAAATAATGTCAGTAATGATAAATATAGGAACCACAAATATTCAAAAAATAAATGCATACGACCCAGGGGGTACCTTCTGCCCTACCAACCTAATCTCACTAAAGGCAATCACTAATAACAACAACAACAACAATCTAATGATCTGTGGCGACTTCAACGCACACAGTGAATTATGGGGAGGTAAAAACAAAGATCAAAGAGGGAAAATGGTTGCAAAATGGATAACTGAGAACAATCTGGTCATCATAAATGACGGGTCGAACACTAGATTAAATCCTGAGGATGGCACTCTCTCAGCCATAGACCTAACCATCACTACCCCAAAATTGGCTCAAATCACAAATTGGTGGGTGGATCAGGAAGATACGTTAGGAAGTGACCATTTTCCCATCACAATCAATATTCAAACAAAAACTCAACACATTCCAAACGAAACCCCACCTAAATGGAGGTACCAACAGGCAGACTGGGACCAATTCCAATTATTACTAGCTAGAGTAAATCCAGATAACTTAGAAAGCCCAAATATTGACATGTATTATGATAACATAACAGACACAATTATAGAAGCAGCTAACCGATGCATACCAAAGACAACTAATATCCAAAATAAAAACCCTGTACCAAGGTGGACTAAACAGTGCACTATAGCACATAAAGACAAAAAAAGGGCCTTAAATAAATATAAACGCACCAAACATTCTATCTACTTCCAGCAATATAAAGATAAAGAAAAAGCACTAAAACAAACTATAAAAACTGCTAAAATTAATCTATGGGAAACCTTTTGCTCTAAACTGAGTCTAAAATCAAACTCAAAACAAATATGGGACAAGATAAAAGCCATAAAAGGGAAAGCAACTACCTCAGCCCCAAAAATTAAAAATGCCATAACAAATAAAGATAAGGCAGACTTCCTAGCGAAGCATTTTTCGAACATGAGTAGCAACAATAATCACACCAGAAACTTTCAAGAACACAAAAAACTAATGGAGGGAACCCAACCTCAAATGTTTCAAGACCAAGGAACAAAAGAATCTCACCTAAATAGCGACATCACAGTACATGAATGGAAGATAGCACTACGATCCAAAAACGAAACATCCCCTGGTAAGGATCAGTTAGGTTACATTATCTACAAAAAACTACCTATCAATATAACAATAGCCATAATCAAACTCTTTAATAGGATATGGGATAAAGGCCAACTACCCACCAAATGGAAACAGGCCATAGTAATACAAA
Source organism: Sinohyriopsis cumingii (assembly GCA_028554795.2). NCBI lineage: Eukaryota > Metazoa > Mollusca > Bivalvia > Unionida > Unionidae > Sinohyriopsis > Sinohyriopsis cumingii. The sequence continues at coordinate 147,221,149 of CM068826.1, forward strand.
TCCCCAAGCTAGGTAAAGATCCCAACAACACAAATTCGTACCGAACCATCTCCCTTACAAACAATATTTGCAAAATAATGGAGACAATAATCGCAAATAGGTTAAAACACCACCTAGAAACCAATAACCTACTCTCCATAAATCAATGTGGCTTTCGGAGCAAACGGTCCACCACTGACCAACTTCTCAGATTGGAAACAGACATCAAACTCGCTTTTAACGCACATAGGAAAACCGAACGCAACCTCATAGCGGTTTTTAAAGACCTAGAAAAAGCATTCGACCTAGTATGGACCAGTGGACTAATGGCCAAATTAAACCAGTTTGGAATAACTGGACGCTTGTTCAACTGGATTGACGATTTCCTCACAGGCCGGAAAATTACCACAAGAATAGGCAACACCCATTCGGAAGAATTTTCACTTGAAAATGGAACACCGCAAGGCAGTGTAATAAGTCCCTTACTATTTAACCTAATGGTAAACGACCTTGACCTCAATGCAGCCTCCGCAAAAATAAACTTGTCACAATTTGCAGATGATAGTGGCATATGGAGGAATGGAAATCCTGCCAATAACACAGTAGTTAAAGAAATCCAGCAGAGCCTAGACAACATAGGGAGATGGGCGGACAAATGGGGTTTCAAAATATCTCATGAAAAAACTGTGGCAATCATATTCACCCCCAAAACGAAATAACAACCTAGTCTATCCAAACTTCTATATACAAAATCAATTAATCAAATACGTAACAGTAGTAAAATTCCTAGGAATGCTCTTTGACAACCACCTCACATGGAAACAGCACATTGAACAACTCACCCAGAATTGTAACAAAGATCTCAATTTACTCAGGAACATCACAGGGACTGACTGGGGATCCAACCAGGAAACCCTCCTCACAATATATAAAAGCCTAATTAGATCAAAACTGGATTACGGTTGCCAAGCATATAACTCGGCTAAGCAACCTGTACTACAAAAACTTGACACTAACCAGAGAAAAGCCTTACTATTATGCAAAGGAACACTCCCCTCAACATCATTAGAAGAATTACAAACACTAACAGGAGAACTACCCTTAAAATTACGTAGGCAAGAACTGCTCCTCCGATACTCCATTCGATTAGATACCCACCCAGACAACCATCCCACCAAAATAGCTATAGATAAGTGTAAAGTTGTCTTCAAACCCAAAATCATACCCATCACACCAAGTGGCAAAGTAATCCTTGAACTAAGAGAAAAGATACCTCTACTAAAAAAACAGGTAACAACAGTACAGACCAGAACAAATCACCATGGTTACAAAAACCACCAAGGATTAACATTGAAGCTACCAAATTAGGCAATAAAGAAGGACAAGAAAACTTACTAAAACCTGTACTGGTAAACTAAATCAACCAAAAATACCCGGACTATGTTAAAATATATACCGATGGATCAAAAACAAACAACCCACCAAGAACAGCAGCAGCAATAGTCATCCCTGAATTCAATATACAAACAGGATCCAGATTACCTGACTACTGCTCCATTTACACCACTGAAATCTGGGCTATACTTGAATCACTACAATGGATCAAAGACAACCAAATACCTAAAGCAGTCATTATAAGCGATTCCCTAAGCGTTATCAAATCGATCCAAAATCGCAATGCACACTCTAGGGAACAATTCCTCGACAGAGCATGCCAATTAATCGACGATATCACCACAGCACATCAATTAGTCGAGCTCATGTGGATACCGTCGCACATTGGAATCTCTGGCAACGAAACAGCAGACAAAGTTGCAAAAACCAAACTAGGAGATCAAAACTCTATCTAGCTTAACTATAGCTCTACAGAACCAATAAGCTTCGCACAAACATATATAGACCAAACATGGCAAGATTTTTGGAACTCTTCCACAAAAGGTAAAAAGCACTATGAAACCCAAGAAAAACGTAGATAGGAACATACAGCTACCTAAGGGTACCTATTTAGAACAGAAAACCATAAACAGGATAATAACTGGAAAAACTAAACTAGCAGGCAGTTTTGGAAGGTTTATAGGACAAAAACCAGCAACCATTGACTGCTTTAACTGCCACACCACCGAAGATCTACACCACGTATTCAATATATGCCCAAAATATCAACCCGCTCGGAAAATATTTATCAAAAGCCAAAAAGAGATTGGATCACCACACACATACCCAGAGTTACTTATGGACTCTAATAAAAATAAATAATCAGCATATAAAAATATAAATCAATTCATAGACTCAGCAGAACTTAGGAACAAAATATAATTACTATCCCCACAAAACCAAAAGACCCAGTAACTAGCTAAATAAATTTAGAAGCCACCACATAAAAACTCATAACATATCTTTCAATTTTATAAAAGTATTAATAAATAATTCACTTACGAAGCACCAATGAAAAACTAAGGAAACCGCAAAATCGGATGTCCTAGATGTCCTTAACGAACCGAGTAATCAGCTAGGATTCCGGTCCTAGATGTCCTTAACGAACCGTGTAATCGGCTAGGACTCCGGTCTCTTGCTAAATAAAGTACAAATAACATTCAGTCTCTAAAAACATTAATTAATAAATAACTTAAAGAGGTAATATCTAAAAACTTATAAATAACATAACGTAGGAAACACACCCTAAACACCTCGAGTAGTAATACCATAATAACCTTGAAAATCTCTCTTCATACATGATTTCTACTAAGAACCTCTATAAACAGCATAGAACATCTCCCCCTCCTTTTAGAACATTTTGAAGAAGAAGAAAAAAATTGCAAGAAACACCAGGCAAATGCAACAAGAAACCAGCGATGTAAAGCAAGCAGGACCGTTCCCGAGCTCTCCTTCCCACTAATGACAGCCAACCATTCAACTGTAGGGACCTTTATGGACCCACAGATTGAGGCCAAACTATCAGGGTTCCTTGAATCCATAAAAGCCTGGGGGAGGTGGCACCATCCCCTTCCCCAGGAACAACTAGCAGGCTGCGGTGCAGTCAGAAAAAAGTGGCACATGCACAATTGTGCGAACGCCACTTTAATTAAACTCAACAACAACAAAAAATCGATATAGGAAATGTGACGTCACAGACCATTCTGTTCGGATTGTAAGACAGACTACGTCTAGTCACTGAATTTTGTAACGCGTGTTTAGATTGGTGAATAAACTCAGTCCGTTTCAATCCGAAATTACACTATAAATAACCGCAGTTCACTGCATTCCGTTCACCTGTTCTCGTAGCTATATGTGGACGAACGTAGATTCATCAACCATCGTTTCGTCGATTATGTTCCGTTCTGACTTACCCATGTATGTTAAATCATCATACACAATTATAAGGATCACCGATACGAGCGTTTGGAAAAGAAGAATTTATTGAAGAGACAAGGCTGTTTGAAGAGAGTCCTTATCTACGGATCAGCAGTCAGAAGAAGTTTGACGAAGAGAAGGAGACCTATGAAATGCCCTCTATGTTCACGGAATGATGTTGACATAAACCCAAAGGCCCTTTTCAGGGCCACTCATATGCCTCGAAAAGATTTGCTTTCTTATCTAATTTGCTTTTAGTTGGTTGAATAGTTGTTTGTGTTTGTACAATGTCTATAGTCTGTGTTATCTCTGTTCCATTCCTATTGTCCCTCTATTAATTTTAAGTCCCATTGTCC